>MU730992.1:38835-83917 GCA_026770625.1 Nicotiana glauca
GATTAAATCAAGGATTCAAGCCTAAGAACTTCAAATTCTAACCAAATACGCTTTCGATCAAAAACCTAACCAAACCTCGTCCGAATGACCTGAAATTTTGCACACACATCCCAAGTAACATGACGGAGCTACTGCAACTTCCGGAATTTAAATCCAACACTCGGATCAAAAATTCACTATCGGACCGGAAACTTAAAAAATTCAAACTTCGGCATTTTAAGCCTAAATGAGCTACGGACCTCCAAATAATATTCCGAACACGCTCCCAAACCCGAAATCACCTAACGGAACTAACAGAACCATCGGATTTCCGTTCCGAGGTCGTCTTCACACTGTTCCGAATACGGACCATTTTTCATCTCTTAAACTCTCATTTAGGGACTAAGTGTCCCAAAACACTCCGAATCCCAATACCTAACGTCCTGGCAAACCAAAATAGCAGAAATGAACTTAGGGAAAGCAGCTAAGAGGGGATTGGGGCGTAAATTCCAAAAACGACCGGCCGGGTCGTTACAGTATTGTGTAGATTAATACATACACTTGTTTTAGTATTGTGTTGGCTGTAAAAATCTATGTTTTAATTGGTTGTTAAATTGTAGTTTAGTAGTCTTAATTTTATAGATTAATTGTGGTTGATATTATATACAGTTTATATTTTGTAGTTATTTTGTAGTTATTTTGTAGTCATGTAGATTAGTTGTGTTAATTATGTATATAAATTGTAGTTGCTATTATCTACAACTTATAAATGTAGTTATTAGTTGTAAAAATCTATGTTTTAATTGGTTGTTAAATTGTGGTTTAGTAGTCTTAATTTTGTAGATTAATTGTAGTTGATATTATCAACAATTTATATTTTTGTAGTTATTTTATAGTCATGTAGATTAGTTGTGTTAATTATGTGTACAAATTGTAGTTGCTATTATCTACAGCTTTATAAATGTAGTTATTTTGTAGTCATGTCGATTAATTGTCTTAATTTTATAGATTAATTGTAGTTGCTATTTTCTACATTTTTACAAATGTTGTTATTTTGCATTCTGTAGTTCTTACTGTTTTTTTTTTGAAGAATTATGTAGGTATTATGTAGATTAATGCTTATTTTTTTTTATTTTATTAAAATGTAAAATAATTTTTATTTTGTGCAGAATGAATATTATTTTGCACCACATAAGTGAGGTTACAGGCAGCCTAGCAAGGAGGAAGGGTGCTCCCGCTTTGAATGAGAAGACTAGATTGCATATAAAGAGGAATTAGTCTACTGTTTTCCTAATTTAGGTGCTGCAAATTTGTAGTTGAAGGATAAGGATTTACTTTTTTGGAAACAATCTATCAGCTTATTGTGTTTAATTTTGTAGTTGTATAATAGAATATTATTTTCCTAATTTAGTTGCTGCAACTTTGTAGTTGAATGATAATCATCTACTTCTTTTGAAACAATATATCAGCTTATTGTTTATAGTTCTGTAGTTGTATATGCTCATCATTTTCATGAAATACATTCAAGTTCTATGTTATAACCGTATATAACTGTCAGATGTATTCTGATTAAACAACAAACATAACAAATAGATACTACAATCATTTAAATAAATTATCCACCTGTTCCAACTTATTAGCAAACAACAATTTCACTACAAATAAACTACTTTTTACCTATAATCTGGAAACGCATTATACTACAATTACATTTTCTAATGCGAGCAGTTATGTAGAAAATAACAACTACATTTTATGTGTTAATTATGTGTATAAATTGTAGTTGTTATTATCTACAACTTTATAAATGTAGTTATTTTGTAATCTTCAAAGCAAACCAACGTCTATTGAAGCTATGTACTATGGCAGTATTATTTGAAGAGAAGAGAAGAGAAGATAGAGAAAAAACAAAAGAGTAACGACCTTAGATATAATGTTCCGAAATGTACACATCCAAAATTGTAGATGGTATGAAGAAAACTTGTGGATAATATATTTCTATGATTGTAGTATCTATTTATTTTGTTTGTTATTTACTTTAACTACATCTGACATTTATATACGGTTATTACCTAGAATTTGAATGTATTTCATAAAAATGATGAACATATTCAACTACAAAATTAAACATAATAAGCTGATACAGTTATATACGGTTATTACCTAGAACTTGAAGGTTTTTTATAAAAATGATGAACATATACAACTACAAAATTAAATACAATAAGCTGATAGGTTGTTCCCAAAAAAGTAGATCCTTATTCTTCAACTACAAATTTGAAGCAACTAAAATTAGATAAACATTAGACTATTTCTTCTTTCTATGCAATCTAGTCTTCTCATTCAAAGCGGGAGCACCCTTCCTCCTGCCTGTAACCTCACTTATGTGGTGCAAAATAATGTCCATTCTCCACAATCAAAAATTATTTCACATTAGCATAAAAAATAAGCATTAATCTACATAATACCTACATAAATCTTAAAAAAAAAAAGAAACAGTAAGAACTACAGAATGACTACAAAATAACAACATTTGTAAAAATGTAGAAAACCGTAACTACAATTAATCTACAAAAGTAAGACAACTAATCGACATGACTACAAAATAACTACATTTATAAAACTGTAGATACTAGCAACTACAATTTATACACATAATTAACACAGCTAATCTACATGATTACAAATAACTACAAATATAAACTTTAGATAATATCAACTACAATTAATCTACAAAATTAAGACTACTAAACTTCAATTTAACAACAAATTAAAATATAGATTTTTACACCTAATAACTACATTTATAAGCTGTAGATAATAGCAACTACAATTTATACACATAATTAACAAAGCTAATAAAACCACTAGAAGTTATAAAAGGATGGCAAAGAAGACGGATTGTGAATTGAAGAGAAACTAATAGAGTTCTGCTGAATATCAGTTTTGCGCCTCATAGTACTCCAAAATACATCTCCCAATATCAACTCCAGCTGCACCTGTACTTCTGGAATTTCATATCACTTTTCTTACCAAAATACAGTTATTTTCAACTATTTTCATTCGTCAACTTCAAGCATCACATTCAACAACTTCAATTTGAAAGCTGCTTGCAATTAAATACGTACATCATAGCTAACATGAAATTAAGAGGATAGTAAAAACAAACACAAACAAGAACTACAAGATGAGGAGAAAGAGCAATGTCATATTTACAAACTGAATTTGCAATTGAAAGAGCAACGCCGTGTAATTCCATATTGCTTACTACAATTTCTTTCTTGAATTGTAGTACTCAAGACCCACTTTTACTTTTCCATAATTAAAGCATACCCCACTATTCCATGTTTCCACTTTAACTCACACAAAAGCTACACCAACTACCCCATGTTTTCACTTTAAACATCACAAAAACTATAAATATTTCTCCCTTTTGGTGGTGATTGGCGGGTGGGGCTTAAATGTTACAAAAACTGAAAAAAAATTAAGGGACAATGGAAGTAATATAGGTAGTATCTATATTTTTGATAATATAATATGCAATTTAGTATAGGAATGAAAATCTCCTTTTATCTCCAAACCACCGGCCACCCTACAAATTCCCATCCTCCCATGTCGCCCACAGCCAATACAAATTTTTTTGCCAATCAAGGTGCAAAATATTTTTACTGACTCACCTCCACATGTCACACCCCATACCCAAACTCCACTCGCTCTTTGTCCAGTTAACTCACACATCACCCCTCTACCACCTGACACAAAAGACCATCCCACGTTAATTTCCTCTCCAACAGAAACTTTGGTCCAATCAAACAACACTTCTCAAAATATAATACTTTATCCTCCCAACTACCTAATTTTCATGCAACGTACTCCTCTGTTTCAACTCTTCTAATTACTTCAACATACCAAACTCTACTTTTATTACTTCAACTTGCTTAATATCATCTGTACCTTCCTCTCGTCATGGACCAACACCGCTCACCTTATCCTTCACCCCTCATACCCGACCTTGTACATCGCTCAAAATACCTTGGACCTCCTCCCCACAGTCATAGTTGAAATAGGGTCTCACCGATCAAGCCCTGTTATTTTCCCTAACCATCAATGATCAAGAGATCATAGTGGTTCTATATTGCTCCTCCCACCTAGCATAATTTGTATCTAAAGGCATGATACTAAGAATGGATGCCTTTGGCTAGTCTCACTGGTCGATGAATGCTCCACCACCAGACACTCCACAGACACTCCACACCCTGGAAATCCCTTTCTACCACTCCCCTATGTTGAAACCGATCTTCACCTCTTGGAACACTCAACTAATACTATCCTTACTGATGGACCTAATGATACCTTTACACCGTCCTCTGATCACTCTACTTTACCCTTCCAGCCTGATCATTCCACCACAATCATTGTCTATAGAACTCGATGCCACAACCTAACAACAGGACCTAGCATCCACCCTATTAGAAATGAGAGAGATGAGAACCTCTCATACAACTCTCGACGACCTTTGCAGTCAGAGGCGGATCCAGGAATTTAACTTATGACTTCAAGATTTAAAACTGTAGGACAAACCTCAAGGTACTATACAATAATAATCGAACCATGTACGAGTGTTAATATTCAATATATTTAAAAAGTAGTGAACTGCTAAACATATCATATATATAGTAAATATCACCATTATAATTGTGCCCAACGACTTGTTATGTTTTGAAATCGATCAATGATCACATCATTAGATACACTTTCAAATACTTCATCTTCTATATAACAGACTGAACAATCATTTATAAACTCATCACCAATTCTGCATCACAAGTTATTTTTGATGTATTTCATTGAAGAAAAAGCTCTTTCTACCGTTGCAGTAGTGACATGCAATATCAAGCTCAACATCACAAGCAAATAAACAAGTTCCCAAGTCTTGTGCAGCTCCGTTTCAACTAGTGTTTTTAAAAGATCTCCAAACTCTTTCAAGTTAGAGAAATTACTATCTTGTCTTAGATAAAGAATATAGTTATCAAGCTCGTAGCTAAGATGTTCAAGCTTAGAACTACTATACTCACGAGGATAAATCTTAGCAAACTTCATAATTCTTTATTTATCATAATTTGCAAAAGATTTAACTGGACTCAAACTAGCCATACCAAGAAGTAGATCACTATTCATTGCATCAAAGCAACTATTAAGTTCTGAAAGCTGCAAATCAATGACTGTCGCGGCTCCCTTTTTCCTCCCTTTTGACGGGGAAGTCCGGGTTTTCGATATTCAAGGGGGTAATAACTCATTTCCTTTTAGGAATTGGGGTTTTAAAGAGTCGCCACCTAACGATTTTTAAGGTGTGTTAGGGTACCCAAATCAATTGACTCTTGGATTTGTTTGCATTACCAGAGATTTAGGGTAAGAGCTCAAAATAACCTTGAGGGGAAGGTGTTAGGCACCCCTCTCAGTCCACAACGGTGGATCCCAGCCGAACTTATACTTATGAATTAGTCCTTTAACAAATAAGTAGTTGAAATACATAATTGTAAATAAAGCATGTTGGACATTGTATGAATCAAATAATAAGACAAAGAATTTGAACAAGTTGTGTACATATAGAAAAGTAAAGATTTAGGAAAAGGGAATTTGGGAAGGAAGGGTCCTAGGTTGGTTAGCCTACGGGATCACCCCACGTAATGCCCGATAAACACTCCTTAATGAGGGGCAACACGTGACATTAGTGCGTAGTCATCATATCCCGTACTACCCAAGTCCCTTATGACGACCCAAAGGGGTCATCACCTATATTCCTACTCACCCTGTACTTCTGAGGCCGTGAAAACCTCACTTGGGGGTTGCCTCGACTTGTGTGCGCAGTCGGGGCGCGTAGCCGGAAAGTTTAAATGTAAATTTGTGGGAAAGATAATAAATTTTGATGTTTTAACTGATTAAGTTTGACTCCGGTCAACGTTTTCAGCAAACGGATCCGTACTCGTGATTCGACAGTCCTGGAGGGTCCGTAGAAAAATATGAGACTTGGGTTTGTGAACGGAATCAAATTCTGAGGTTCTGAGTCCGAGGATTGAATTATTACGTGAAATTATTTTCTGGAAATAATTAAAGAATTGGAAAGTGGTATTTGTTTAGAAGACTGTGCTGTCGGTCTCGTATTTTGGTTCCGACGGCCAGCACAAGTCTTATATATGGTTTAAACGAAAGCTGTAAAGTTTGGTTAAATTTGGACGTCATCTGACGTGTTTTGAGCTAGAAATCATAAACTTGATGTTTTATGGAAATTGGAAAGAAATCAAGGGTATTGAGACCCAAATTGATGAATTATGATGTTATTTGGGCGATTTGATCGTACGGATGAGTCCGTAGTATGTTTTTGAGATTACATGCATGTTCGGTTTGGAGCCCCGAGGGCTCGAGTGAGTTTGAGTGGGTCCCGGGAAGTCTTAGGCCTAGAATATTCTGAAGTTGCAGGTTTAGGAGTTGTAGGCGCCAGAGTGCCCGCGGTCAAAACCGCTCGGTCAGCGCTGGAAGCCGCGCGGTCGCGGTACCTTTTCGCGCGGTCCGCGTGGCTTGGGTTCAGAGAGCCATGGGCTAAGGTCGACCAGCGCGGCCGCGTACCAAATCAGTGCGGTCCGCGCTGGGAGATTCAGAGAGCGGGTCTTGGGTCCATTCAACCACCGCGGCCGCGCACCAAATCAGTGCGGTCCACACTAGGTAGGTTCAGAGGGTCGTTTTCCCTCGCTTTCTCGGTGCGGCCGCGGGGCATTTTTGTGCGGTCCGCGCCGGGCTTTCAGTAAAGTATATAAAGTCGGGATTTTCAGTCATTTTTCAATTTTTTTAAAACCCAAAATATAAGAGGCGATTTTCTAAATGATTCTTCTTCATCAAAATGATCGGTAAGTGATTTCTAACTTATTTTCTTTACTCCTTAACATCCTTAAACATAATTTCAACTTTAAAACAAGGATTTTAATGGGGAAATTTGGGGATTTAGGGAAAAACTAGGGTTCCTAAAATTGGGGGTTTTGGACTTTAATTCAAAGTCTGATTCCAAAATAACTTATACATCTGAGTTCATGGGGGAATGGGTAATCGGGTTTTGGTTCGAACCTCGGGTTTTGACCACGTGGGCCCTGGGGCATTTTGGGAATTTTTGAACAAATTTTGGGAAATTCATTTTTCATGCATTCAAATTGATTCAAATAGCATTTGTTAATACATTCAAGTAATTTGTGACTAGATTCGAGCAGTTTTGTGGCGAATTTGAGGGGTAAAGCTATACTAGAGGCTTGAGTTGAGTTTGGAGCATTTGAGGTAAGTGTTTGATCTAACTTTGGCTTGAGGGAATAGGATTAAAGTATTATTTGCTAATTGCTAAATGTTGAGTACGGTGTATAGGCATGATGACAAGTATCTATACACCGGTGTCTAACATGACCGTGGGTCCTTGTTTGTACCTATTCTGATATTGTTTTGTCTCTTCTATGTTAATTGATAAATTCTATGTAATGTGAAGAGTATGAGGATTAATTATGAATTGTAAATTCTTTGGAACATTGGCTCGAACAATAAAAAGACTATTGAGTAAGAAATGAAGGAAACAGAGAGAGATATGATGATCTCCTTTGCCGGGATGTGAAGGTTATTGTCGTTGCTCCCTTGCCGAGATTTAGCTGTTAAATTGTGTTTTCCCTTGCCAGGACGTTTCTTAGTATTTGCCTATCCCCTCGCCCTGTTTGGTTGTGATTACTGTTTGGGGTCATGGTCACCCCAGATCTTTAGGACGCTTTAGTCAGATTGGCAGGCTTTATGGAGAGCGTCACTAGAGCGGGTTTGCTTCCAGTAGCACCAGCCACTTCTCAGGCTGGAAGAGGAGTTCAGATTCCTGCTACACGTACTCCAGAGCAGGTAGCTCCCCAGGCTCATGTTTCAGGGGTTCAGCCAGCTGTGGCAGCTCAGCCAGGTATTGTGACCCAGGCCGGCGATGGAGCGACTATGTATTCAGATGCTTTGTGGAGACTTGATAGGTTCTACAAGCTCTTCACCACCACATTTAGCGGTACTCCTTCAGAGGATCCACAAGATTTCTTATTCTGCTACCATGAGATCCTTCGGACTATGGGTATTGTGGAGACCAATGGGGTCGACTTTACCACCTTCTGACTAGCAGGATCCGCCAAGACTTGGTGGAGGGACTATTGTTTATCCAGACCAGCAGGGTCGCCATCATTGACTTGGGACTAGTTTGCAGAGTCATTTTTTGAGAAGTTTCTCCCAGTTACTCAGCGAGAGGCACTTCGCATGCAGTTTGAGCACCTCCAGCAGGGCTCTATAATAGTCACGCAGTATGAGACTCGGTTCATTGATTAGGCATGCCATGCTATTGTTATACTCCCCACGGAGCAAGAGTGGGTGCAGAGGTTTATTGATGGATTGATTCAACCGATCCGTCTCCAGATGGCTTTGGGAGCCGGTAGTGAGATTTCTATTCAGGAGGCGGCCAATGTGGCCCGCCGAGTTAAGATGGCTCTTGCACGGTGAGGTGGTCATGTGTTGGATAAGAGGCCTCGTCATTCTGGTAGGTTCAGTGGTACCTCGTCCAGAGGTAGGGATTCTTATGGTAGAGGCCATTCACCGAGACCCTTTCAGTCAGCACTCCAGGTCTCTCATGGTACTCCAGGCGGTGGTGGTTCCCAACAGCATTATTCTGATCAATAGCCCATCAGTGCACCGCCACTTCAGAGTTTCCGGGGAGGACATTCAGGTCGACAGGGCCAGCAGTCTCAGTAGTCGAGGGCTTGTTATGGTTGTGGTGACCCGAGTCACATTGTTAGATTTTGCCCTCGAGCCTTGGGTAGTTCTCAGCAGCAGGGTCCTCGCCCCATGATTCAGGCACCAGGTGATCCACAGCTTGACCATCCAGCTAGAGTTGGGGGTAGGGATCATAGAGGTGGAGGTAGAGACAGTAGAGGTGGACCTCTGACCGGCAGAGGTAGGGGTCAGCCAGTAGCCAATCGTCCCAGAGACATGGTTCAGGGAGGTGGGGCCCAACCTCGGTGTTATGCTTTGCCAGCCAAGCGAGAGGCGAAGTATTATTACAGGTACTATTCTGGTCTGTGATATGGATGCTTCAGTGCTATTTGACCCTGGGTCTACGTATTCGTATGTGTCATCCTATTTTGCACTCTACCTGGTTATGCCTAGTGATGCTTTAGGTGTTCCCGTTTATGTATCTACACCGGTGGGTGATTCTATAGTGGTCGACCGAGTTCATCGTTCCTGTGTGGTAGTGTTTGAGGGTCTTGAGACCCGTGTTGATTTATTGCTCTTAGACATGGTGGATTTCGACATTATATTAGGGATGGATTGGTTGTCCCCGTATCATGCAATCTTGGATTGTCACGCCAAGATCGTGACCTTGGCTTTGCTAGATTTGCCCCGATTAGAGTGGAGAGGGACCCCAGGACATGCCACCCGCAGTGTTATTTCTTATGTGAAGGCTCGACGTATGGTCGAGAAGGGGTGTTTAGCCTATATGGCGTATGTTCGCGATTCAAGCGCAGAGGTTCCTTCTATTGATTTTGTTCCTATTGTTCGGGAGTTCCCCGAGGTTTTCCGTTCAGACCTGTGGGGTATGCCACCCGACAGGGATATTTATTTCTGTATTGATCTGGGCCCAGGCACGCAGCCCATTTCTATTCTGCCGTATCGCATGGCCCCGCAAGAGTTGAAGGAGTTAAAGGACCAGCTGCAAGATTTGTTAGAGCAGGGTTTTATCAGGTCTAGTGTTTCTCCTTGGGGTGCGCCGATGTTATTTGTGAAGAAAAAGGATGGATCGATGAGGATGTGCATTGATTACCGGCAATTGAACAAAGTGACGATAAAGAACAAGTATCAACTTCCCAGGATTGATGATCTGTTTGACCAGCTTCAGGGTGCAAAGGTGTTTTCAAAGATAGACTTGAGATCTGGCTACCATCAGCTGAGAATTAGGGCATTTGATGTCCCTAATATTGCATTCCGCACTCGGTATGGGCATTATGAGTTTTTGGTCATGTCATTTGGGTTGACCAATGCCCTAGCAGCATTTATGGAGTTGATGAACCGAGTGTTCAGACCTTACCTGGACCTGTTCGTGATAGTCTTTATTGATGATATTCTGGTGTACTCCTGTAGCCAAGATGAGCACGAGCAGCACCTCAGAGTAGTTCTTCAGACTTTGAAGGATAGCCAGTTATATGCTAAGTTCTCGAAGTGCGAGTTCTAGTTGAGTTCGGTTGTATTTCTAGGTCACGTTGTATCAGCAAAGGGTATTCAGGTAGACCCAAAGAAGATTGAGGTAGTCAAGAACTGGCCTAGACCTGCTTCAGCGATAGAGATTCAAAGCTTCTTGGGGTTAGCAGGTTATTACTGTCGGTTTGCGTAGGGGTTATCTTCTATCGTAGCCCTGATGACCAGATTGACCCAGAAGGGTGCCTAGTTCAGATGGTCGGATGAGTGTGAGGCGAGCTTTCAGAAGCTCAAGACAGCTCTGACTACGGTATCGGTGTTTGTTTTGCCCACAGGTTCAGGGCCTTATACCATCTATTGTGATGCTTCCCGAATTGGGCTTGGCGCATTATTGATGCAGGGTGGCAAGGTTATAGCTTATGATTCAAGGCAGCTGAAAGTTCACGAGAAGAACTATCCAGCGCATGATTTAGAGTTGGCGGCCATTGTTCATGCTTTGAAGATTTGGAGGCATTATCTATACGGTGTGACGTGTGAGGTGTACACGGATCACAAGAGTCTTCAATATCTGTTCAAGGAGAAGGAGTTGAATGTGAGGTAGAGGAGATGGTTGGAGTTGTTGAAAGATTATGATGTTACTATCTTATATCACCCGGGGAAGGCCAACGTGGTGGCCGACGCATTAGAAGGAAGTCCGCCAGCATAGGTAGTCTTGCTTATATTCCTGACAGCCAGAGACCGCTTGCTTTAGATATTTAGGCCTTGTCCAATCGATTTGTGAGGTTGGATATTTCTGATCCTAGCAGGATGTTAGCTTGCACGGTCGCTCATTTTTTATTATTGGAGCGTATCCGTGACCGGCAGCTTGATGACCCCAATTTGTGTGTCCTGAGAGACACGGTGCAGCGTGGCGGTGCCACGAAGGTGACCTTAGATCATGATAGTGTTTTGAGATTGCATAGGCGAGTTTGTGTGCCCAATGTCGATAGGATTCGAGAGTCGATCTTAGCGGAGGCCCATAGTTCTCGGTATTCACCTGGGCTCCGCGAAAATGTATCAGGACTTGCGGTAGCATTATTGGTGGCGTAGGATGAAGAAGGATATTGTCACATATGTGGCTCGATGTTTGAACTGTCAGCAAGTTAAGTATGAGCATCAGAGACCTGGTGGTTTGTTTCAGAGGATTGAGCTTCCCGAGTGGAAGTGGGACAGGGTTACCATGGACTTCGTTACCGGAATTCCGTTGACTCGGAAGAAGTTCGATACGATATGGGTTATTATTGATAGGCTGACCAAGTCAGCACATTTCATCCCTATGGCAGTCTCCTATTCATCCGAGAGGTTAGACGAGATTTATATTCAGGAGATTGTTCGCCTTCATGGTGTGCCGGTATCCATCATTTCGGATCGGGGTACATAGTTTACCTCGCGATTCTGGAGAGCGGTTCAGCGAGAGTTGGGCACCCAGGTTCTGTTGAGTACAACATTTCATCCTCAGACGGACGGTCAGTCCGAGAGGACTATTCAGATATTGGAGGATATGCTCCGAGCCTGTGTCATTGATTTTGGAGGCTCGTGGGACCAGTTTTTGCCTTTAGCAGAGTTTGCCTACAACAAAAGCTACTAGTCCAGCATTCAGATGGCTCCATACGAGGCGTTGTATAGTAGGCGATGTCGGTCTCCAGTGGGATGGTTTGAGCCAGGAGAGGCTCATTTATTACGTATAGATTTAGTTCAGGAGGCCTTGGATAAGGTCAAGATCATTCAGAACAGGCTTCGTTCGGCTCAGTCGCGGCAAAAGAGTTATGCGAATCGTAAGGTTCGAGATGTAGCTTTCATGGTTGGCGAGCGGGTCTTACTCCGAGTGTCGCCTATGAAGGGCGTGATGAGATTTGGGAAGAAGGGCAAGCTTAGCCCTAGGTTCATTGGCCCATTTGAGATTCTTGATCGTGTGGGAGAGGTGGCTTACAGACTTGACTTGCCACCCATCTTATGAACCGTGCATCCAGTGTTTCATGTGTCCATGCTTCGGAAGTATCACGGCGATCCAGCCCACGTGTTAGATTTTAGCAATGTCCAGTTGGACAAGGATCTGTATTTCCTTCAGTGCATGTCCAATGGAGAGGTCAGCCTCCTGAGGAATCGACCTGGGAGTCCGAGTCTGATATGCAGAGCCGTTATCCCCATCTTTTTCCTGACTCAGGTACTTCTTGCTTTTGTCCGTTCGAGAACGAACAGTTGTTTTAGAGGTGGAGAATGTGACGACCCAAAGGGGTCATCACCTGTATTCCTACTCACCCTGTACTTCTGAGGCCGTGAAAACCTCACTTGGAGGTTGCCTCGACTTGTGTACGCAGTCCGGGCGCATAGCCGGGAAGTTTAAATGTGAATTTGTGGGAAAGATAATAAATTTTGATGTTTTAATTGATTAAGTTTGACTCCGGTCAACGTTTTGGGCAAATGGACCCGGACTCGTGATTCGACTGTCCCGAAGGGTCCGTAGAAAAATATGAAACTTGGGCGTGTGCCCGAAATCAAATTCCAAGGTCCCGAGTCCGAGGAATGAATTATTACGTGAAATTGTTTTATGGAAATAATTAAAGAATTGGAAAGTGGTATTTGTTTAGAAGACTGTGCTGTCGGGCTCGTATTTTGGTTCTGAAGTCCGGCACAAGTCTTATATATGGTTTAAATGAAAGCTGTAAAGTTTGGTTAAATTTGGACGTCATCTGACGTGTTGTGAGCTAGAAATCATAAACTTGATGTTTTATGGAAATTGGAAAGAAATCATGGGTATTGAGACCCAAATTGATGAATTATGATGTTATATGGGCGATTTGATCGCATGGATGAGTCCGTAGTATGTTTTTGAGATTATATGCATGTTCGGTTTGGAGCCCCGAAGGCTCGGGTGAGTTTGAGTGGGTCCCTGGAAGTCTTAGGCTTAGAATATTCTGAAGTTGCAGGTTTAGGATTTGTAGACCCCAGCGCGCCCGCGGTCAGCGCTGGAAGCCGCGCGGTCGCGGTACCTTTCCGCGCGGTCCGCGTGGATTGGGTTCAGAGAGCCATAGGCTAAGGTCGACCAGCGCGGCCGCGCACCAAATCAGTGCGGTCCGCGCTGGGAGATTCAGAGAGCGGGTCTTGGGTCCATTCAACCAGCGCGGCCGCGCACCAAATCAGTGCGGTCCGCGCTGGGTAGGTTCAGAGGGTCATTTTCCCTCCCTTCCTCGGCGTGGCCGCGGGGCATTTTTGTGCGGTCCGCGCCAGGCCTTCAGTAAAGTATATAAAGTCGGGATTTTCAGTCATTTTTCACTTTTTTTCAAAACCCAAAACACAAGAGGCGATTTTCCAAACTATTCTTCTTCTTCAAAAACAATCGGTAAGTGATTTCTAACTTATTTTCTTCACTCCTTAACATCTCTTAAACATAATTTCAACTTCAAAACAAGGATTTTAATGGGGAAATTTGGGGATTTAGGGAAAAACTAGGGCTCCTAAATTTGGGGGTTTTGGACTTTAATTCGAAGTCCGATTCCAAAATAACTTATACATCTGAGTTCATGGGGGAATGGGTAATCGTATTTTGGTTTGAACCTCGGGTTTTGACCACGTTGGCCTGGGGGCATTTTGGGAATTTTTGAACAAACTTTGGGAAATTCATTTTTCATGCATTCAAATTGATTCAAGTAGCATTTGTTTATACATTCAAGTAATTTGTGATTAGATTCGAGCAGTTTTGTGGCGAATTCGAGGGGTAAAGCTATACTAGAGGCTTGAGTTGTGTTTTGAGCATTTGAGGCAAGCGTTTGATCTAACTTTGGCTTGAGGGAATAGGATTAGAGTATTATTTTCTAATTGCTAAATGTTGAGTACGGTGTATAGGCATGGCGATGAGTATCTATACACCGATGTCTAGCATGATCGTGGATCCTTGTTTGTACCTATTTTGATATTGTTATGTCTCTTCCATGTTAATTGATGAATTCTATGTAATGTGAAGAGTATGAGGATTAATTATGAATTGTAAATTCTTTGGAACGTTGGCTCGAACAATAAAAAGACTATTGAGTAAGAAATGAAGAAAAAAGAGAGAGATATGATGATCTCCCTTGCCGGGATGTGAAGGTTATTGTCGTTTCTCCCGTACTGGGATTTAGCTGTTAAATTATGTTTTCCTTTGCCGGGACATTTCTTATTATTTGTCTATCCCCTCGCCCCATTTGGTTGTGATTACTATTTGGGTGAGGAAGATTGATATTGCACGAAGGGTCATTCCATTCCATGTTTTGATTATATTTGCACGAAGGATCATTCCGTGCCATGTTTTGATTATTATTGCACGAAGGAACATTTCGTGCCCTGATTTGATTATAATTGCACGAAGGGTTATTCCGTGCCATGATATGAGAGTTATGTGAGGGAAAGCACGAAGGTTGATGCCGTGCACTTTATTTGATAGATTTTTGGTGAGAATGAGGGTAAAAGCACGAAGGTTGATGCCCTGCAACTGTTAATTTTCCTGCCTCATTAATTATTGTTATTGCGCATTTTCTTGCTTAAATTGCTGACTTTATATCTGGACTGTACTTCCCCCATAGTATGCTTCCCCCTCCCTCTTAACTGTTTAATTTCTGTATTCTTTCCTTTTATTGCATACATATATATTGAACTGCACAGGTTGGTTTGGTAGTCCTGTCTAGCCTCGTCACTGCTTCACCGGGGTTAGGCCAGGCACTTACCAGCACATAGGGTCGGTCGTGCTGATGCTACACTTCTGTGCTCTTTTGCACAGATCACGGTACCAGAGCGGCTTTTAGACCACAGTAGTAGTTGATTGGGAGCTGACTTTAGTCTGGGGACTTTCGAGGTAGCCTAGCTGGCATTCGCAGTTCGAAGTCCCTTCTATGTTATTAGCTTGTTTTCCTTGTACCGAGACAAACATTGATGTACTTCTATTCAGACTTGTTTTTAGCACTCTTTAGTAGTTCGTGAGTTAGTGACACTAGTCTTGGGTAGAGAAATGTTAAACTTCCGCATTTTTGGTTTTCAGTTATCTATGTTTTTAAGACTTCTGCTTTTATGTTAATTGTCTCGTCTTTCCTTATATGGTTAATGTTGTTAAGAGAAGTGTTAAGTTAATTGGCTTGCCTAGCTCCTATTAGTAGGCGCCATCACGACTCCCGATGGTGGGAAATCCGAGTCGTGACATCCCTCCCCTTAGTCATATCCTAAAGCGTTCTAGCAACCTTGACATTGTCGTATGCATGCACTACCCGTCCCTTCCTTGTGGCCTAGAGGTATTTTAGGACCTCTATTTTTTGGACAGTTCTAGACTTTCCTAAGGTATTCTAAAGGGAGAAAACTCTAGGCGACAGGCAAGAACACATAGTACTTAACAGATAAATGCAGAAAGTAGAAATTAAGAGGCCCGGGTTTACCTCTACAAGTAATACACATAAGCAACACGTCTCAAACACAAACAAGAGCAATTTTTTTTAGAGAAAAGACCTAAACAGGATATCTAAGTGGATGTCAATGCACAAAAATATGCAACTTTGTTTTTTTATATACTCGACAGTAAGGTCCAAATCAGTTTACCTACTGATTTTAAAACCTGTAAGACATTAAGCAGTAAACACAAACGAAAACAGTTCTCTACTTTTACATGGATTGATTACCTAGGCTTGCATAGGCGTGGGATCATGCATAATAGTTACAAGATCATTAAAAGTTCAAGAGTTGTTTCCTGCCTAAAGCATGCTGAGAATACATGGATTGTTACCAATTGTATTTGAAACAAGACAATCATATATGAGAATGTTTTTACATCCTTTCATGATCAGTAGTTTAACTAGGCATGGCTAAGCAAATGTAAACAAAGTGCCTAATACATGATTTCTAAATGCACAGAATCGACAGTTTTTAAATTAACAGAATTCCTAAAGCATGATCTCTAAATGCACAAAAGAGTTACAGGATTGTTAAAACATGATTTTAGGATGTGTACGAGTAACAACTTTTATGTTAATGTTGTTTATTAACCTAGGAGCAGGATTTCTAAGTGATAAACATGTATTAATGTCAAATGAGATGCTGAAGCAGTATATGTGAAACCTAAGAGCATGATATCTAGTGCATACACGATTCGTGTAATGACCCGACTGATCATTTTGAGCTCTAGTGCGCCGTTCAGTAGTGTGAAGCCATGAAAAGCTTTATTTCAGGTATTATGACTTGTACACGTGGTCGGAATTGAATTTCAGGAAGTCCAAAGTTGATTTGGAAAGAGAATTCTCATTTCGAAAGCTTTAAGCTGGAAGAATTAACTAAGATTGAATGTCAAAGTAAACAACCTCGTAATCGAGATCTGAAGGTTTCAGCACGTTTGTATGATGATTTCAGACTTGGGGCGTATGCCCTGATTGGGTTTTGGATGACTCGGGAGCATTTTGGCGCCGATTGTGGAAGTTGACATTTTTGAAAGAATTTCATAAGTTTGGGTTGAAGTGCATTTTAGTGTTATCGATGTCCGTTTGGGGTTCCGAGTCTGGGAATAGCTCCGTATGGTGATTCTAGTATTGGGAGTGCGATCGGAACTGAATTCGGAGGTCCGTGGGTCATTTTGGAGTCATTTGGCTAAAGATAGAAAATTGAAGGTTTTTGAGATGTTTTACCGGAAGTGGACTTTTTGATATCGGGGTCGGATTCCGATTTCAAAAGTTGGAGTAGGTCTGTGATGTCGAATATGAATTATGAGCAAATGTAAGGTCAATAGGACGTGATTTGATAGGTTTAAACATCGAAAGTAGAAGTTTGAAATTCTAAAGTTCATAAAGCTTGGATTGGAGGTCGATTCGTGGTTTTAGCATTGTTTGGTATTATTTGAGGCCTCGAGCAAGTCCGTAACGTATTTTGGGACTGGTTGTATGATTGGTTGGGGTCCCAAGAGTCTCGGGTGGATTCCGAGTGGTTAACGAATCGAAAATTGAATTTTCGGAAGGCTGAAGTTAATGGTTGCTGGTGTAACCGCACCTGCGAGAATAGGGTCGCAGGTGCGGAGTCGCAAAAGCGGCCTAATAGTCGCAGATGTGGATTTGACAAAAGAGAGTTGGGATCGTAGATGCGGTCATTTGGCCGTAGAAGTGGGACCGCAACGGGAATAGAAGCGCAGAAGAGGAAAAAGGGAGCCTGGGGAAAAACTGCAGAAGCGGTGGATTGGATCGCACCTGCGGAACCGCAGAAGTGGTAAAGGGACTGCATGTGCGGAAAGTGCTAGAGGCATAGATGTGTTTTAAAAATTGGGATTTGGCCATTTTCTCTCGTATTTTCTTGGCTTGGGCGATTTTTGGGAGAGCTTCAAGTGGGATTTTTCATCATCAATGATAAGGTAAGCTAATCCCATACATCTTGAGTTAAATACATTGATTATGTATGGATTTTAGCATGGAAATTGGTAGAAATTTGGGTGTTTGGGGAAGACCTAGAAAATTAGTATTCTTGGATTTTGACCACGGTTTTGGGTATGGAATTAAGAGAAAATCATATATTCGAGTTCGTGTGTTCATGGGTAAACTTTATCTTCAAAAAAGAACTTCGTAATCGGGGCACGTGGACCTGAGGGCAATTTTGTCAACTTTTCGATCGGGGTTAGGAACTGCTATAAATTGGATTGTAGTGAGTAATTGAGCATACATTAATGGATTTGCATGATTATTGGCTAGTTTTGGAGCATTGTGCATCGATTCGAGTCTTCGAAAGGGCGTGGAATGCCGGCTATGGATCTTCGGAGTGAGGCGAGTCTCCTTTCTAACCTTATAAGAGGGAATTATCCCCATAGGTGAAATAATTGGTTATGTGCTCATATTTTTGGGGGCTACGTACGCACGAGGTGACGAGAGTCCGTGCGTAGCTAATATTATGTTTAAGTCCGGGTAGTCTAGGACCCAAAAGCATGTTATACTTGAAATATTTGTAATCGTATTGACAGCTTGGATTGCTTAAACCACATCGAATTAGGGAATGAATTTCTAAAACAGATTTAAACTTTATTTTCTTAAATTGTTAAAAGAGAATTGGTTTTTCTTGCATAATTGTTTCCTGATGACTTCTTGATTGACTGTCTGTGTGTGTTTAAATTATGAAATGGGCCGAACGCCTCAGTAGATTAAATAGATGCATCTATGGTTCGCGTCGTTCGACCTCGACAGTGCAAAGTTTATTTTCTGTTAGATCGTGCGGCATGCCTCGGCATGATTTGCGCATGCTTGTATTGCTTGCCTTGAGATTTATTGATACTAATATTTGCTCTCCCCGACTTGAGATAATTGAAAACTAATGGATTATGAATCCGGAGACCTTCAGCATAAAAAGGAACTTTTTCCCGTTCGTGATTTCTTTGAAATCATCGTCATTCTTAATAAATCCATGATTATTCGCATTAATAATATATTATTATTGGACCTCTAGTAAATGTCATAGTCGACCATCTCGTCTCTACTTCTTTGATATTAGACGGGATACTCATTGAGTACACGTTGTTTCCGTACTATACTATACTTCTGTGCATTTTTGTTGCACATGCACATGCATCTCTAGTGGCCTACTAGGTCTAGCAGTATGGTTGATACGGAGACTTAGGTGAGTTCTACTTCTCGAGGCGACCCGCAACCATTAGAGTCTCCAATTATTTTATGTAATTATTTTCAGTCCAATATTGTATTCCGGACAGTTGTATTTTAATTCCTTCTTAGTAAATGCCCATGCACTTGTGACACCGGGTTCTGGGATGGTTTTGAAATATTTTGTATTAATTGCTTATTATTTAATTTGAATTGAAGCGGTTATCTTTTTATTTATAAAAATTGAAGGAAAATCTTAGTTTTCAAGATTGTTAAAATGAGAACTTCATCAAGTAAATTTGGTTGGATTACTGATAAGTCGGGATTTTAACGTGTTTTATGCCCCTACTTGCCTATGCTTTGATTATAAATTGCTACAAAATAGTCCCAAAATGCTCACAGGTTGTGCTTGATTGCATGTTTGATCGACAAAGTGACGAAATGTCAAAGATCTACTCAAAAAGGAGTGAAACCTGCTCAAGTATCAAAGACCAAAAGATCTAAGGAAAAGAGAACCTAGTGCGGACCGCACAAAAGTGAATGCGGCCGCACTAGGAGGTTCAGAGAGTTGGTATAATTAGACTGAAGGCTACACGGCCGCTGTACGTTTCTCGCGGTTCGCGGTTAGGCTCCGCGGCCGCACTACTCTTTTGTGCGGTCCGCGGACATGAGGTTCAGAGAGGTTGACAAATGGCCAATTCCAAGCAATGCAGTCCGCGATCGTACTTGTGCAGACCGCGCCAACTCCCTCCGCGTCCGTGGTACACTTCTACGCGGTCCGCAGTCCTCAAGTTCAGAGAAGCAGAAATGTGAAGTCCAAGAGCTAGTGCGACCGCGGTCCATTTTGTGCGGCCCGCACTGACCCCGCAGGGGTATTTTTGTCCAACTTTTTTAGCCTAGTATAAATAGAACATTTTACCATTTTTAGGTCAGTTTTTGTATTCCAGAGAAAGCTGCGGTCGTGAGACTCGGTTTTGCAGCCATTTTTGGCACTTTTACTTTATATTTACGATAGATTCTTGTAGTTTCATTTAGCAATTAATTAATATGTTCAGTTCTTCATCTATTTCTTCATTTTCTTTTGCAAGCATGAGTAGCTAAGCCCATTAGCTAGGGTTGTGTCTCAACCCTAGTGTGGGTAATTGATGGGTGTTGCCATCTAGGGTTAGATTGATTATGGGTTTTTGCTATTTGGGTTGATTTTATGTTTTTAATTGAGAATTGGTGGTTGCAAACACTGATTCAAGCTTTGTGGGTTTGACTCTTCTTGAGAAAGAGAGTTTATGACCTTAAAATTGATCCAACAAGGAATTGGGATGGACTCATGAGAAATTATAGTTCTAATTAACGGATTAAATCTTGAGAGAGTAATCACCCTACTTGAACCTTAGTTGCTTGATCTAATTGGCCTACCCAATTGGTTTCGAGAGAGTCAATTGGGCAAAATCACTCTCTCTACCGAGAGGTGTGAGAGTGGGTACAATTGTGCAACGTTTATAACATAATCCCCAAATATGTGAATCTATCCTTAGTAACATCTACCCGTCAATTAGTCACCTATGTAGTGTCATGACTCTAGTGCCTTTTTTCCCATTAGATACAACTTTAGCGATCATCTTGTAGCTTAATTTAGTTTCAATTTAGTAGTTTGAAAATAGTAGTTTATAATTGAAAAACCCAAAAATGAAAAGAAGATCATCTAAGAGCACACACGCAACTCTATCCTAAGTAGATACCCGAATTCCCTTCTAGATCTCTGAGGATTCGATCCCGACCCTCATATTGGGTAAAAGCTATTGCGACCCTCTTCTCCTACTCTTTAGTAGCGGGTAGTTGGCTGCGATCACTTACCTGACAATAGTGTCTGGCGCCATCAAGCACTAGGTTCCCGTAGGTCTCACGAGTCATGAGCAAGTCTTGTAGAGTCTCGCAGATCGGTACGGAGAAATCTGTACTTATCTTTGGGAGGCTACAGGGCTGTTAGGAGTACTTCCCATCTTGATTCCTCATCGTGCAATTTGATTCCTTAAGGCTTATGACCTTTTTTCCTTCCTACTCAATCTTATGCGACGCGAGCTGCTGGTTATAAATTGAGAATTTAAGAATTTTAATGGTACTACAAATATGGTGCGGAGTGTCTCTCCCCGCGGGGTAGTTTGGGTTATGATCGTCGCCTTGTGGAAGAATATTCTATTGTTTTAGCTCAGTAACGGTACTTCTAGGAGATCTGAGGCTAGGCACGAGTTGCCATGGTGCTTATGAACGATTATTCCGTAATATTGATATGGTGGCAGGATGTTTGCCTATGTGTCAAGGTAGTGAATGACTTGAAGGGAGGTTTACTCAATGCATGATCTAGAGATTCGATATTTTATTCCCGACAGGGGAAAGGCAATCAGGCTGAGAAGGTTCAGGTTTGGGCTGGTGGAGTAATGAGACTTGGTATTTACGAGCGTGGTGGAGCTTTCTTCTATGATGGGGATTCGTTGTCCTAATTGAACGTACTTAGTTCACCAGTGTTATGATCTTCTACAATTCACCTTTGGGGCAAGCTATTATGAAATAATATTTAAAATGCGGCTGTCAGATATCACAGGGTGTGGTAGTTCAGGGTTGAATTAGTGTTTCTAATTTCGACGGTATAAGGAAGATGATCTTCCGAAAGGTGTAAAGTTAGCAGCAATTGCGGGTTCAAGTGCCGTGAAGATAGATTTTATTTAAGGCAACAACTGAGTAGCATAGAATGAGGAAAGACATTTGGGAAGTATCAGGCGGTGGCTAAAATTTCTAGAAGGCCAGGTATAAGAAGCAAAGGTCGAGTAGTCGACTAAAGGAGTAGGTTTTGCCAAAGTGGGAGAGTTTGGAGTGATTTGGGAATTTTAGTGTTTGGTGATCTGGGCCTACAAATTAATTTGAAGTATGAACTATTATATGTCAGGAGATTTGATATAACGAAAATGAGCTACTTGAAATGAAGAAGGATACAACCTAACTTTGAAATGGAAGGATGTTGTTGCACATTTGACTAATGTCCACAGGAGGCAAATGGACTTGTGCACCGAGAGAGTGAGCTCAGGCTCAGGTGGGTTATTTCCTGTGAGCTAGTTAGCGGTTGTGTGGTTGGCGAAGCTTTTGCGAAGAATTCTAATGGTTATGTTGCAAAGGGATCGATCGCGCGAATGTGGTTGATGATTCAGAATATAAAAAAGGGGTATTTCAGAAAGATTTCGAGAATTATTGTGGTCGATTGCACATGGTTATGTCAATGAGGGATAAAGAATATCGGTGAATTCCAGAGATGGTGTATTAGTGGCTTCAAGCTAAGTGGGAGAGTCACACCGCCTATGATTGGGTTGCATGGTTAACTACTTGTGAGGTTTCTGGTTATTAGCATATTGATAGGATACGCCAGCAACGGGAAAAGAACATAAGTGGTAATTCGAGCAAGGGAATTGTTAAAGGTATGCTATTATTGGCCTTATTGGCTCATGTTTAGACTTGGGGAAGGATTCTAGATTCATGCCTCATATAAGTGTGGGTTTCAAGGGAAGTGATTCTACCAGGTGCTCCATTGAGAGGGTATGCTTGTGCTAGAAGAATCATGGAGTTGATTATATTCGGGCCAAGTCAGAGCGGGCAGCTCTTAGCAACGAACCTAGTGGATTCAAAGGGGTAGGGTATGGTGCCTCATGATTTTGAGCTTATGGGTACAGTTAAGAATCAAGCTTTGTAGCAGTTTATGAGAAGGAGCGCAGAATGTTCTATGATATTGGGAGGTCTGAAATGGTTCGTGGGATTTGAGACACCATGATTTTGTGATTCACGGTCACTCGGGATGAGTGCGAGCGAAGTGTGTTATGTGTTGAATGGAGTTATTATTTCTAAGGCAATCAAGGATATATTGGAAGAAGGTAGGTTGGTTAGCCATAGTTGAATTGAAATATTAGTGGTAGTGATCAGTTCCTTCAACATGATCAAGTTATGCAAGTGAGTTGTGTCAGTACGTGTGAGGTTTGTCGGCCGCCGTAACCGATGTTATTCAGAATTATCCTGTTGTTATGACCTGTTACATGTAGGCGGATCCTGGAGGGGCTGTGGTGGCTTAGACCCCTACTTAGAGATTTGTATATTTCCACGGTTATGAGAATTCACCTGTGTGTTGCTATGGTTCTCCTGAAGTGAGTTAAGTGAAAAGTTTTTATAGGATAAAGTGTTGATCTATTATCGGTTTCGGAGTTATGAGGAAAGATCGTGTTCTATCGTATATAGGCATGTTAGGTATAGAGAGTAGTATGGAATCCGAAGTGAGGATGAAGGTTGCAGTTCGATTTTGGCAAGGATGTCACGAGCTCGAATGAGCAGGAAATGAGTTTCTGTGTTTAAAGTGAGGTGGTATTGTCTTCAGCGTCACATGAGATCGGTATTTTGTTAAAAGTCTTTTCATCCTGGTTAAGGATCCTTGATCGCTTTTCAGCGTGAGTACGATTGGTGGTTTGGATGTGCAGACTGGTTATCTGTTGCGGAAGGTTATGGGTGCGTGCCCCACGGGAAAGTTGTATAAGTGTGACATGTAGTCACTTGTTTGGTTGGAGAATTAAACCAAATATAAAGATTGTGGTGATATCATTGATTTGGGAATTGATGCTTGGAGGGCACTTGATTTATTGAGTTGTGGATTGTGGATGATTACTCCGGTTATGATGGTTGTTCTTATGTGTTATGGGAGAAAGGGGAGTTATTATGGACCTTTGAAAGGTTATTATCCTAGTTCAGTGCGATCAGAATCAGCTTGAGGTCTGTGGATGGATTCAAATGTGAATATGGGCTCTATATCAGGCCAGATGTGTTCATTTCAGTAATGCGCTCCTTATGGACAAGTAGTCAGGGTGTTATTTCGTCGCCAGTTATTTCATATAATGATGTAGTGCGCCGTGCGAGTTGTGAGACGACTTGGTGAATTGCTATGTGTTGAGGTTCCGCGTATAAATGATGTTATATGAGCAAAATGGCTCTTGATATTCAGATCATATATCGCACCTCAGTTATGCTTGAGTTTTGTAGCTTATAGCGCTATATGTTCCCTTAGGGATGGTATTATGCACTTAGCGTATTTATGACCGATATTCGGTATTTTGTTGTAATGAGCAATCTAGATCAATGTGCATATCCTTAGGTGAGTGCTATGTTATTTGGATCAGGTTGCGCGCCACAACAATGTGATGTTGAGTATAGTTTTCTATATGCTATTTTTGTATGCCTTGCTTCCTATTTTCGAAGGAAAGTTTGTATTAGTCCGTGAGTTGAGTAGTTCCTTCTAGAGTTCATCTTCCTTTCGTAATGCGTTCTAATTGGTAGCCTATCGGCACATTGTGGCATCATGTGAGATTTTTGGTCATGTCCCGGATGGCTTATTGCCTCAGCAGTTTGTATTGGATGAGACAAGATCATTGGATTTAGGATCAGTGCAATCTAATTTTATGAAGTATATTAAGGATCTAAGACCATTATTTGGTTCAGAATGAGGTGATGGTTCTTGTCAGGAGTATAGGCCCAATGATTTGTTGATTCGGCGGCTGGGTATGAATTTCTACACTTCTCTTCCATCTTGGCGATATTGTAAGAGTTAGAGCAAGAACTATGTAGGTCATGAGGTGTAATGGGAGCATCAAATTTGTGGAATTTTGACTAATTTGATCAGAGAATGTTATTGTGGTCCTGTGAATAAAGCGGTGCAAGGTATGAATTCAGCGAAGGTATGCAGTCATGTTCTGGTACATTGTGTTGTGATTGATACGGTGTTCGTATGTTGGAAACAAGCCTAGCGGAAAATTCTGAATGTTGGAATTGGGGTCTAAGGCATATATGCTTAAGTGAAAAAGGGATATCTTTACAGTGATCAAGCAAAAATGCCCAGCTGAGTTGTGAAAGCACGGGTAGTTGCACGAGGTGTTAAGAGTGATTTTGGGCAACCCCAGCACAGTTCTTAGTACGTTCGAGGACAAACGTATGTTTAAGTGGGAGAGAATGTAACGATCCGACTGGTCGTTTTGAGCTCTAGTGCGTCGTTCAGCAGTGTGAGGCCATGAACAGCTTTATTTCAGGTATTATGACTTGTGCGAGTGGTCAGAATTGAATTTCAGGAAGTCCGGAGTTGATTTGGAAAGAGAATTCTCATTTCAGAAGCTTTAAGTTTGAAGAATTAACTAAGATTGGATTTCATAGTAGACAACCTCGGAATCGGGGTCTGAATGTTCCAGCAGGTTCTTATGATGCTTTTGGACTTGGGCGTATGCCCGGATCGGGTTTTGGATGACCCGGGAGCGTTTTGGCGCCTATTGTGGAAGTTGGCATTTTTGAAAGAATTTCATAAGTTTGGGTTGAAGTGCATTTCAGTGTTATTGATGTTTGTTTAGGGTTCCAAATCCGGGAATAGCTTCGTATGGTGATTCTGGTATTAGGAGTGCGATCGGAAGTGAATTCGGAGTTCCGTGGGTCATTTTGGAGTCATTTGGCTAAAGATAGAAAATTGAAGTTTTTTGAGAAGTTTGATCGGAAGTGGACTTTTTGATATCGGGGTCGGATTCTGATTTCGAAAGTTGGAGTAGGTCCGCAATGTTGAATATGACTTGTGAGCAAAATTTGAGCTCAATCGGACGTGATTTGATAGGTTTAAACATCGAAAGTAGAAGTTTGAAATTCTAAAGTGCATAAAGCTTGGATTGGAGGTCGATTCGTGGTTTTAGCATTGTTTGGTATGATTTGAGGACTCGAGCAAGTTCGTAATGTGTTTTGGGACTGGTTGGTATGATTGGTTGGGGTCCCGGAGGCCTCGGGTTGATTTTGAGTGGTTAACGGATCAAAAATGGAATTTTTGGAAGGCTAAAGTTGCTGGTGTAACCGCACCTGCGAGAATAGCGCCACAGGTGCGGAGCCGCAGAAGTAGCCCAATAGTCGCAGATGCGGATTTGGCAAAAGAGAGTTGGGACCGCAGATACAGTTGTTTGGCCGCAGATGCGGGACCATATCTACGGGAATATAAGCGCAGAAGTGGAAAAGGGGAGCCTGGGGAAAAACCACAGAAGCGGTGGATTGGCTCGCACTTGCGGAACCACAGAAGCGGTAAAGGGACTGCAGGTGCGGAAAGTGCTGGGGGCAGAGATGTGTTTTAAAAATCGGGATTTGGCCATTTTCTCTCATATTTTATTGGCTTGGGAGATTTTTGGGAGAGGTTCAAGTGGGATTTTTCATCATCAACGATAAGGTAAGCTAATCCCATCCTTCTTGAGTTAAATACATCAATTATGTATGGAATTTTGCATGAAAATTGGTAGAAATTTGTGGATTTGAGAAAGACCTAGAAAATTAGTATTCTTGGATTTTGACCATGGTTTCGGGTATGGAATTAAGAGAAAATCATATATTCTAGTTCATGAGTTCATGGGTAAACTTTATCTTCAAAAAAAAATTTCGGAATTCAGGCAAGTGGGCCCGAGGAAAATTTTGTCGACTTTTCGATCGGGTTTAGGAATTGCTATAAATTGGATTGTAGTGAGTAATTGAGCATATATTAATGGATTTGCATGATTATTGGCTAGTTTTGGAGCATTGTGCATCGATTCGAGTCTTCCGAAGGGCGTGGAATGCCGGCTATGGATCTTCGGAGCGAGGTGAGTCTCCTTTTTAACCTTTTACGAGGGAATTATCCCCATAGGTGAAATAATTGGTTATGTGCTCCTATTTGTGGGGGCTACGTACGAACGAGGTGACGAGAGTCCGTGGGTAGTTACTATTATGTTTAATTCCGGGTAGTCTAGGACCCAAAAGCATGTTATAATTGGAATATTTGTAATCGTAGGATTGCTTAAATCACGTCGAATTAGGGAATGAATTTCTAAAAAGGATTTAAACTTCATTTTCTTAAATTGTTAAAAGAGAATTGGTTTTTCTTGGATAATTATTTCCTGATGACTTCTTGATTGTCTTTCTGTGTGTGTTTAAATTATGGAACGGGCCGAACACCTCGGTCGATTAATGTTCTAGCAGAATGGTTTGTATTCCAAAGAGCAGCGGACGGCTGGGAAGGATTGCTTTCCTTAATTGGGCCTTTGTGGCTGATATCAGTGTAGAGGTTTCTACCATTGATTCAGTTCCAGTATTGAGGGACTTTTTGGATGCGTTCCTTGTGGCCAGGCATGTTGTCGGGCGAGACTGTGGATTTCGCTATTTATTTGGTACCGGGCATCGTATCGTACGGCTCCGGCAGGAGTTATAGTAGTGGAAGGAGAAGCTTCAGGCTTCTTGGTATTGAGTTCGTTGGCAGGCCAATATGGCTACGTATTTAGCTTGAGTTAGCTTGGTTACTCCCGAGTTGTATTGTTAAGGGATAGGTTGATTTGATCGTTATTGAACTTGTTAGTGATCTGGGGAGATCTATAAGTTGCTTTTTTGTGTTGTGAGGCGTTATGATTGGTTGGATATGGGCACATGTGGTGCGGTTCTATTGAGGAGTCACAGAGAAAGTCGAGCGGGAAGAGTAATTGAGTGTGGCTCGGTAAATGGAGTATTGGTGACGGCCTATCGGATTGCGTGTCGTATGTTATTTGTTTCACCGTGGGTGTAATGAATGGCTTTGGTTTCAGACATCAAATTATGCATGGTTGTCGATTTTGAGCATGGCGACTTGAGGTGTTTCATGTGTAACAGTGTTTGGGTAGAATCGCGCTTTGTGGCGAGGCCACGCGGGGGTATGACCCTTCAGGGTAGATTCAGGTATCCTATTTCCATGATATGAGACGGGGTCTCAGCCTTGTGTTGTAATGGTACTGATGAGCTTGAGGTACAGTTCTTTCGTTTGAGTTATTTGTCATGATTTGAGTATGTTCAGACCGTTCCTCATTGGTGCGTGTATTATGCAAGTTGTGGCTTAGGCCTGTGTTGAGGTGTCATATCACCAGAGTGGTATGTTGGATTCGAGGAGATTGTTGGAGTCATTAATGAATACGAACAGATTTGATTTCAGCTGTTGGAAGGATAATATCGAGGTTCGGCTCGGAAATCTGCTGTGACATTAGTCAAAATGGAAGTGGCTTCATGAATGGTTGATCTGCGAGATGGTTATGGTTTTCTGTGTGTTTCATTTATCGTTGGCAGTATATGAAAGTGTTGGAATGAGACTTTAGCTAAATAAGAGGTTTTCTATCGGTATTTGGTTGTTGTGGGTAACTACTGTGAATGGAAGTTATCGTATCGAGTGCTTGGATTATGTGGTATATCATATGACTTCACCTGAGGTTGCAAGTATGGGTATTACAGCTGGTTCGGGACTATTCAAAGTATAGGTGTGAGGTTTTGATCGTATTGATGGTTTCAGAAGTGAAAAGGTAGTTCTATAATTTATGGGCTAGATTGGATTGGGTAATTTCAGCTACGTAGTGTTGTCGGACCTATATGAGATAGGGTGACGTGGGATTACCCCGGGTATATGCTTGGTAAGGTTATTCAGCTATTGGTTGGCTTTTAGGACAACTTTGGGTACGCTCGAGGACGAGCGTTGGTTTAAGTTGGGGAGGATGTGACGACCTGACCCGTCATCTCATGAGTTACCGCTCCATTTCCCACATTTTATGCTTCTTCATGTTTTGTTATCGGTATGTGGTGTGCTAGAGTTGATTTGGATTGGTTTTGATAAGAAATGAGACACTTAGTCTCTTTAAGGAAGGCTTAAGTTAGAAAAGTCAACCGGACGTTGACTTATGAGTTATAGGGCTCGGATGTGATTTTCGGTGATTCGGTTAGCTTCGGGGGATGATTTGCGACTTAGGAGTGCGATTGGAATTGATTTTGGAGGTCCAGTGTAGAATTAGGCTTGAATTGGCGAATTTAGTATTTTGGCGAATTCCGGTCGATAGGTGAGATTTTGATCCGAGGGTCGGAATGGAATTTCGAGAGTTGCTGTAGCTTAGTTATGTCATTTTGGACTTGTCTGCAAAATTTCATGTCATTCGGATGTGGTTTGGTTGGGTTTTTTATCAAAAATGGAATTTGAAAGTTCTTAAAATTGTTAGGCTTGAATCCGATGCAAATTTGGTGTTTTAATGTTGTTTTGAGCATTCCGAAGGTTGGAACAAGTTTGAATAATGTTATGGGATATGTTGGCGTGTTTGGTTGAGGTCCTGAGGGCCTCGGGTGTGTTTCGGGGTGGTTTCGGATCATTTCAGGCTGTTTTGCAATGGCTGAAGCTGATATCTGGTATTGTTCTTTGCGTTCGCGAGGGTCCCCTCACATTCGCGAAGAAGGATTTGGCTTCTGGGGTTTTGTTATTCGCGCTCGTGAAGAGAGCCTCGCGTTCGCGAAGAAGAGGCAATTCTGTTGCGCAGGTCTTACATTGGAGGCTCGTATCTCTCAATTTACAATGAATTTGGAGATAATTCAAAAACAAAAGTTGTAGCACTTTGAATCTAGTTTCCAGAAACATATTATAATAGCCATTTGGAGTTGTGTGTAAAAAAAAGTTATGACCATTAAACTAAAGGTTGTCCGAGCAGAGTTTGGAAAATGAATTTTTGGAACTTTGTTCTTCGCGAACGCGAGAGGAGGACCACGAACGCGAAGAACAAATCCCTGGGCAGCTGAATAAAGTCCAAACTTCGTCCCATTTGTCATTTTTGACGATTTGGAGCTCGGATAAGGCGATTTTTTGGGAGATTTTTGGAGAAAACAACAGGGTAAGTATTCTTAACTCAATTTTGGTTGTATAACTTGAATCTATCACTAGTTTTGGGGTTTAATCCGCAAATTTTGCTGGAAAAGTATAGAAAACCCTCTTGGATAGAATCATGGATTTGAGGGTCGAAATTTTATGGGAATTAGATAATTTTTGTATGGCTGGACTCGTGGCGAGATAAGGAATCCGATGATGTGAATTTTGTAATTTTTCGAGAAGTGGGCCCGGGGCTCGGGTTTTGCTAGTTTCGAGATCTTTGCTATTTTTCAATTGTTTTCGATTGGTATTGTTCCCTTAGCATATTGTGATGTATTAACTCTGATTTTTGTTAGATTCAACACGCGTGAAGGCCGATTTGAGGGGTAAAGGCATCGCGAGATTTCACCGGTTCGAGGTGAGTAATGATTGTAAATGATATCCTGAGGGTTTGAAACTCCGGATTTGCACATCATAGTGCTGTATTGAGGTAACTTGCACGCCGGATAGCAAGCGTGGGGTAGAGCACCGTTGGGGATTGTGACTTGGTCCGTCCCGATTGATGAAATTACTACGTATTTGACTGAAACTACTTGTTATCATCATTATTTGGGTTGATTGCCATGTTTGGGCTTCGTGCCAACTATGTAAATCCTTCAGGGATTGATATCACTGTTTTCGCAGCACTTTGCATATTATTTGATCTCGGTCCAAAGTTTTAATACTGTTTTGCAAACTCAGCCATTTTTCTAAGATTTGAAAACTAAAACAATATTTTCTTGACGTTTTGAGCTGAGAAATATTATTTTATAATTGCCCAAGTGGCTTATATGCATTTCTGGACTGAGCATGGATCGGGCTGCGTGTCGTAGCAGTGTTATAGTGATTTCTGGATATATGGATGGCTCGGGCTGCGCGCCGCAGCGGTATTATATTGATATGAGGCCGAGGGCCTAAATTTGATGCCACGAGATAGCTTGATATGGCACTTGGGCTGTAGGAGCCCCTTCAGAGTCTGAGCCCATTCCTATGAGCGCGGGAGAGGTGAGTAAGCATTCAGGCCTTATGATGTTATAGCTCTTGGGTCGTAGGAACCCCTCCGTTGTCTGTACACACCCCCAGTGAGCGCCGTCGACGTTAAATATATGGATGGCTCGGGCTGCATGCCGCAGTGGGTACCGGAGTGTACCGTCATATGCATTGCATTGCACTCATGTATTTGTTCCTATTTGTATTATTTGTCATGACATTCCAGCACTCGCATTTCATTGGCATCCATGCTACTCCTTGTACTATTTACCTGATACCCTGGTGTTATTTGTTAATGGAGTGCTGTGCCCGAGGGGCTGACTTATGTGCTGACTTGCACTATCTGTTTCGCATTCATTTGCTTAACTGTTGGAAAAAGATGTTTTCAAAAGAGGTTTAAAACTGAGTCCAGATATTTCACGGTTTCATTGTTTTCTCAAAGGGTTACACTGTACTATATAGCATGATGACTTGCTTTACGTGGTTTCTTGCTGCTCAGTTATTATTTACCTTTATTACTCACTGAGTTGGAGTTCTCACTTTACTCCCTGCACCTCGCGTGCAGATGCAGGTGTTGGTTTACTTGGTAGCGTGTTTGAGCTGGTTGAGGATTTGCTATCGTAGCTGAGCAAGGTGACCGCCAGCGTTCGTGGCACCGAATTTCTTCCTTTGATTCCAAATTTTATTCTATGTATTACAGGCTTGTAGTTGACTTAAAAATCCTTCTAGATGCTCGTGACTTGTGATACCCCGATTTCGGGCTGAGCCGGGATGGGTTCCCTGTTTTATCACGTTTATTCCGCAATATGATTTCATTATCTATGATTCAGACTTATTCATGCTAAGTAACTATTAAAAGAGGCGTTGTTTTTCTGTTGGCTGGCCTTATCTTCACGAGAAGCGCCATCACGAACGGGTGTGGGAATTGGGTCGTGACAAAAACCATCCCAGAATCCGGTGTCACAAGTGCATGAGCATTTACTAAGAAGGAAATAAAATACAACAACTGTTCGGAATACAATATTAGACAGAAAATAATTAGAGGCTATGCTGGCTGCAGGTCACCTCGAGAAGTGCAACTCACCTAAGTCTCCGTATCAACCATGCTGGTACGCCTAGTAGGCTACTACAGATGCATGTTCCTGTGCAACAAAAATGCATAGAAGTGTAATATGAGTACGAAAACAACGTGTACTCAATAAGTACCCCATCTAATCTCGAAGAAGTAGAGACGAGATCGTCGACTTTGACATTTACTAGAGGTCCAATAATAATATATTATTAATGCGAATAATCATGGATTTATTAAGAATGACGTTGATTTGAAAGAAATCACGAACAGGTAAAAGTTCCTTTTTATGCTGAAGGTCTCCGGATTCATAATCCATTAGTTTTCAATTATCTCAAGTCAGGGAGATCAAATATTAGTATCAATAAATCTCAAGGCAAGAATTACAAGCATGCGCAAATCATGCCGAGGCGTACGTCCCGATCCAACAGAAAATAAACAGTGCACTGCCGAAGACCAAATGGCGCAATCCGATGCACCTCGCCACGCAACCTGTGGCATTTTCCAACACAGCCCATAACACAATAGTCTAGAATAACCCAACACTGAGACAACCAGTCTACACTCCAATATCATATCCAAAATCTAATATACCAAGCAAAGAAAGATCCACTTGGGCCTCTAAATCCAAATAGCCGCTAACGATACCAATACACACGATCCACAACCACAACATAGTCTGTACCTAATACTCCCGCTCCCCAACTCCATATAGCACACGAATCACTGTACCTAATCCCCAAATTCCGCAGTATGAATACATATCACACCTTGAGTACCCAATCATTCCACGAAAGATATTCTAAAATTCCCCTGTGCCATCAAACAAACTCAGATATCAGTAGTCGATCTAGCAAGAAAGTGATGCAATACTACCGAAGTATCATCAGTCTAATCACATTACCCTTCTTCCGAGACATATACTCTCGTCAAATCACTTCCAATTAGCAGTACCATTTCCTTGATTACCTGAGGCTACCCGTTGCCTAAGAGTTTTATGAACTTCTTTTCAGAACTGAACTGTAACTCATCTAGTCAAGACCTTCCGTCAATCCCATCTAGAAGAAGAATCATTACACATTTCATGCTTCGTATACCCATAGAAAATATATTCATCTCCAAACCACGGTAAAAACCCAACAAGGACTCTCACCCCCAATTCTATGTGCACAAGCTAAACTGCTAGGACTGAATCCTTCTACCCAAACCAATCTAAGCAAGCTTCCAAAACTCAAGAGCATTGCTACAAAATTCTTGTAAGGCTCATTACCTCGAACACATACGAAGAATTAATCATACCCTTACCGTACCGACTCAGTCTACTATCAACCTATTCCATTTATCAAACTTCCCCTCTGATTTATCATCAACTTGATATTCCTCCTTATTGTAGCACCACAATACCTCATCCCAGGTTTACCACACGAGACTCGAACATAGGACCACACTGTCTAAGACCCGTAGGCCACCGAATACCCTCTCAAATGTTCCCAGAAATACCATATTCCAGAATACTTTACTTTGAAGAACTTCCTGCGAATTTGAATTCATTACCATTACTTTCTAGATACTGATACATAGGATCACATAATCAACATAAAAATACCACAAGTCTTGACCTTTTCCGATGAAAACACAGTCTCTACCCACGCACACAACCTTAAGACACCTGATTGTTACATGTAGAATCTTGAACACAATAAAACCATTCTCGAGAGTCATTTACTTCATATTCGAACTGCAATTTACCTGATCAAACGGACATAACCATCCGTGCCTCATTAGCACTCTGACACCGCAGGATATGATCTCATTCAAATATAAACAAACATATTCCTTCTCCATACACTGAGCATTCTTTATCAATGACAGCTCAAGACATCCTATTATTTTCACACATCTACAAAGCTCCATATAACCTTTGTCAAAATTTTGCTCCACTCGTGCCATCCTCGGCTCAATTTTTGCAACCAGGACTGATCCGCCAGCATACCTCGAAACGGAACCAGCATAGCACATGACCGTGTGATCAGCTAATCAACAGCAACCTCCCCAACTTGGCTCGAAGCTATATACCAGGACACACTCAATAACCCATAATGCTTCTACTCTAATGATTCCTCAATACCATAGTGATATTAAACTCAAATCATTTACAAGTTTGTGAAAACACAGATCATCTAGTACTGTAATCCTCTACACTTCCCGTATCTATCTTTACATCAGTTGAGTCCACTCTCTTAAGCGACCCGAATTGTCGAATTTCAACACATACCCTTCAATTACACATGAGATCTTCTAACATACACATAAGGATCATACCACTTAAGAACACTCCGCAGGAGATAACCCACCTACTTCGCCTCAATTTAGTACTTCAGTATACCTCCCACCATCATATATGTTACAACATCATTAGTCTTCTTGAGTCTGAACTCATACCGCCACATATAATGCACTACCCTCCCCAACTAGGAGACACGAAAATATTCTTCATGCGCCCATATTCGGGCTACACATTAAATCACAATAGGAATTGAACACTTAACAGTTCATCTACTATCCAGCAGACTTCTTCGTCACTATCAAGTCATATAGATACATCTCGCAGTACTAACATACTCATCCCATGGATATCCAACCGCCATTCCGGCTAATAGGGACAATACCGAACATATAAGTTCAAAACACTTGCTCACACAATCATCACCTCGGTGCTCAAACCATGGCAAAGATCCGGCCTCAAGTCCTCCAGACTGGCCCAACATCAAACTCACGGAGATCACATCTCGCCCCTTGATCAGGGAATCACAAGCTATCAAGGCACATCTGATGCTGAGTGCTCACATGCGCATACAGACGTGTGGAAGAAATTTCAAGAATTATATCTCAAGCTGAATCAAGTACGCACGATAAGAATTCCAAGAAAGTGAAGTTTTCCTAAAGGTTCTGCAGCCTCTCGAGGATAAATACAGACGTCTCCGTACCGATCCGCGAGACTCTACTAAACCTGCTCATGACTCGTGAGACCTAGTAACCTAGGCTCTGATACCAACTTGTCACGACCCGATTCCCACACCCAGTCGTGATGGCGCCTCTCCTGAAGACAATGCCAGCCAACAGAACAACAACGCCTCTTTTAATAGTTACTTAGCATGAATAAGTCTGAATCATAGATAATGAAATCATATTGCGGAATAAACGTGATAAAACAGGGAACCCATCCCGGCTCAACCCGAAATTGGGGTGTCACAAGTCACGAGCATCTAGAAGGATTTTTAAGTCAACTACGAGCCTGTAATACATAGAACAAAATGTGGAATCAAAGCATGTAAAGAAATCCGGTGCCGCGAATGCTGGCGGTCACCTTGCTCAGCTACGATAGCAAATCCTCAACCAGCTCAAACCTGCTACCGAGTAAACCAATACCTGCATCTGCACGCGAGGTGCATGGAGTAAAGTGAGCACTCCAACTCAGTGAGTAATAAAGGTAAATAATAACTGAGCAGTAAGAAACCATGTAAAGCAAATCATCATGCTATATAGTACAGTGTAACCCTTTGAGAAAACAATGAAACCGTGAAATCTTTGGAAATATCTGGACTCAGTTTTAAACCTCTTTTGAAAACATCTTTTTCCAACAGTTAAGCAAATGAATGCGAAACAAATAGTGCAAGTCAGCACATAAGTCAGCCCCTCGGGCACAACACTCCATTAAAAAATAAAACCAGGGTATCAGGTAAACAGTACAAGGAGTAGCACGGATGCCAATGAAATGCGAGTGCTGGAATGTCATGACAAATAATACAAATAGGAACAAATACATGAGTGCAATGCAATACATATGACGGTACACTCCGGTACCCACTGCGGCGTGCAGCCCGACCATCCATATATTTAACGTCGACGGCGCTCACTGGGGGTGTGTACAGACAACGGAGGGGTTCCTACGACCCAAGCACTATAACATCATAAGGACTGAAAGCCTACTCACCTCTCCCGCGCTCACTGGAATGGGCTCAGACTCCGAAGGGGCTCCCACAGCCCAAGCGCAATATCAAGCCATCTCGTGGCATCAAATTTAGGCCCTCGACCTCATATCAATATAATACTGCTGCGACGCACAGCCCGAGCCATCCATATATCCAGAAATCACTATAAAACTGCTGCGGCGCGTAGCCCGATCCATGCTCAATCCAGAAATGCATATAAGCCACTTGGGCAATATTAAAATAATAGTTCTCAGCTCAAAACGTCAATAAAATATTGTTTTAGTTTTCAAATCTTAGAAAAATGGCTGAGTTTGCAAAACAGTATTAAAACCTTGGACCGAGATCAAATAATATGCAAAGTGCTGCGAAAACAGTGATATCATTCCCTGAAGGATTCACATAGTTGGCACGAAGCCCAAACATGGCAATCAGCCCAAATTATGATGATAACAAGTAGTTTCAGCCAAATACATAGTAATTTCAACAATCGGGACGGATCAAGTCACAATCCCCAACGGTGCTCTACCCCACGCTCGCTATCCGGCGTGCAAGTCACCTCAATACAGCACTATGATGTGCAAATTCGGGGTTTCAAACCCTCAGGATATCATTTACAATCATTACTCACCTCGAACCGGTGAAATCTCTAGCTCGCGACGCCTTTACACCTTAAATCGGCCTTCACGCGCGTCGAATCTAACCAAAATCAGAGTGAATACATCACAATATGCTAAGGGAACAATACCCAATCGAAAACAATCGAAAAATAGCAAAGATCTTAAAAAATCCGAGCCCCGAGCCCACTTCTCGAAAAATTACAAAATTCACATCATCGGATTCCTTATCTCGCCACGAGTCTAACCATACAAAAATTATCCAATTCCCATAAAATTTCGACCCTCAAATCCATGATTCTGTCAAAGAAGGTTTTCTATACTTTTCCAACAAAATTCGCGGATTAAACTAGTGATAGATTCAAGTTATACAACCAAAATTGAGTTAAGAATACTTACCCCATTGTTTTCTCCAAAAATCTCCCGAAAAATTGCCTTATCCGAGCTCCAAATCGTCAAAAATGACTAATGGAACGAAGTTTGGACTTTATTCTGCTGCCCAGAGATTTGTTCTTCGCGTTCGCGAAGAACAAAGTTCCAAAAATTCATTTTCCAAACTCTGCTCGGACAGCCTTTAGTTTAATGGTCATAACTTTTTACACACAACTCCAAATAACATTAAAATATGTTTCTGGAAACTAGATTCAAATAGCTACAACTTTCGTTTTTGAATCATCTCCAAATTCATTGTAGATTGAGAGATACGAGCCTCCAAATTAAGACCTGCACAACAGAATTGCCTCTTCTTCGCGAACGCGAAGAACAAAACCCCAGAAGCCAAATCCTTCTTCGCGAACGCAAGGGGACCCTCGCGAATGCGAAGAACAATACCAGATACCAGCTTCAGCCATTGCAAAACAGCCCGAAATGATCCGAAACCACCCTGAAACACACCCGAGGCCCTCGGGACCTCAACCAAACACGCCAACATATCCCATAACATTATTCAAACTTGTTCCAACCTTTGGAATGCTCAAAACAACATTAAAACACCAAATTTGCATCGGATTCAAGCCTAACAATTTCAAGAACTTCCAAATTCCATTTTTGATAAAAAATCCAACCAAACCACGTCCGAATGACATGAAATTTTGCAGACAAGTCCAAAATGACATAAGGAAGCTACAGCAACTCTCGGAATTCCATTCCAACCCTCGGATCAAAATCTCACCTATCAATCGGAATTCGCCAAGATACTAACTTCGCCAATTCAAGCCTAATTCTACACCGGACCTCCAAAATCAATTCCGATCGCACTCCTAAGTCGCAAATCATCCCCCAAATCTAACCGAATCACCAGAAATCACATCTGAGCCCTATAACTCATAAGTCAACGTCCGGTTGACTTTTCCAACTTAAGCTTTCCTTAAAGCGACTAAGTGTCTCATTTCTTATCAAAACCAATCCAAATCAACTCTAGCACACCACATACCGATAACAAAACATGAAGAAGCATAAAATCTGAGAAACGAAGCGATAACTCATGAGACGACGGGTCGGGTCGTCACAATTTTGAAATATTTTGTATTAATTGCTTATTATTTAATTTGAATTGAAGCGGTTATCTTTATATATTTGTAAAAATTGAAGGAAAATCTTAGTTTTCAAGATTGTTAAAATGAGAACTTCATCAAGTAAATTTGGTTGGCTTGCCTGACAGCAGTGTTCGGCACCATCACGACCCTTAGTAGATTTTGGGTCGTGACAATTTGAATGTATTGGTCCTAAAGCATGACGAGTGTCTAGCGTATATAAAATTCTAACTCGTACTCTGTCAAATCAAATAATAGTATGGAAAGATGTCAAACCCACAGAGATTGGTTTATCTATTCTATAGATGTTTCTTATTTTAATTACTATTTGAGAAAATTAGAATGAGTTGAGTTGTAGATTAACTAGCTAAAAATGCATGAATAGAGCAATAGAAAATATTTTATTTTTTACAAATAAAATAAAAAGGTGTTGGGATCTTAACTTCACTTAATATTTTTATATAGTAAAATTGTTATTCTTCAATTTCTATTTCTCAAAAATGTATAAACGCCTCTCATGATTACAAATATATATTAGTACTTAAGTTGAATAATTAATTACACTCTTCTTGGTTATACAAAATAATCTTCAAACTAGTAATATTTTCGAACAAGAAATATATGATTGAACTAAAACATGCTCTTGTTAGTAAGTCCCTTTCGGTTATCCTACGTGCTAGAACTGATCATTACACTATTTGCCTCTCTCTATTACAAATAAGTATAAAATTAATTACAACATAAAAGAGATAGATGTTACTGAATAAATATTAACACTTATCAATACTCCACTTAACTATATTATTTCTTCCGCCTCTCTCGATTACAGAATTAATAAATAGTTAATATATAGTACAAGATAGATAGATGTTAATAAATTAAATAGCGTCTAACTGTAAAAGCAGATAAAAGTTAAATAAATTATAGCTCAAGCATGTGAATAGAAGGAATAATATCTACTATTATATAGAAATATTAAGATCCGTCTTTTTTCCAACACAAGAAAAGTTACTCCATACTGGAATTAGTACTAGCAATGGAAATGTTCTTGTCCATTAAATAAGAAAATAGAAAGAAATATTCAAGAAGAATAATTTCCCCGATTTAATTAAAAGCAGGAACTAGAGTAATTTGCTATACTGAAATTTATTTAGAAACAACAACTAAATCACTATTGTGATTTAAAATAAAAGATAACTCGATACTAGTAAAATAAATAAAAAAGAGAAGCTTATTAAGAATTTGAATTCAGACTTCTAGCTCTAAGCTTTCTCTCCACTGTGCTCCTACCTCTGATCGAGCAACATCTCTTTATATAAGAAAGTTTTATGATGACTTCTCGATTTGGTGCTAAATTTCCATGGAAAATCTAGATTTTGCATTTGCAGATATGAGAATTCGTCATTCTAAGTTTAGATCTCATCGATTTCATCATGGCAAATCAAGACTTGGTGCATTGTCACGGCAGTAATGAATTGTAGCTCGATTTCATACTTCTTTATTGTATTTTTATTTTTTATTTATGTTGCGCACAACAATTCTTCTATAATTATTCTTGCAAAATAAAGTTAAGACTATGGAAGAAACATAATAATTTATATATTTTTATGAGAGAAATTATATGGATCAGGTAAAATGCACTTATCAGAGGGATTCTTATGCAAGTATAAATAAGGTAAAGCCTATAACATGCTTTTTACCCCAATGATATTGATAGAAATATATAACTACCCTCCCCATTTCACTAGTCATTCCCAATATTCGTTTACAAATAATTATTACAGACTAGCTGAATAAATTACATAAATAGATAAAGAAAAAGAAGAAGTTACACCATAGGGAGCCTGAATTAGGCCCAAATGACTTCCCCAAGGCTCCAATAGCCTCAAATGCCAAATTCCATAGACAAAATTATTGTCTAGGTGCGTCAGAGTTCCCTAAGGATCTCAAGGATCCCGAGCAGTGCTCACACCAATAAAGAGAGTAAACGAAAGGTAAAAAATAGGAGAGTGCAATAATTAGCCTTGGCTTGAAGCCGGCAAATTTAGTAACAAACAGTAAGTAACAAAGAAAGCAGAAGAGCTTTTTTGAGTGTAAGAGAGAGGTGAACTAATATCTGTTCGTGTCTAAGACTGTAGAAGAGAGCAATATATATAGTAGTTTGAAAGTTAGGTAAAATAAAGTAAGAATCAAAATTGTCAAATAATTATAAAACTAAGAGTAAAATTAGTTCGAGTCTCCCATTGATTAAGGGAATTAGTTCAATCGGTAAAGAGCAGGTGTCAAGTAAGGAAAGAAATCATACATAGCCAGAGTATACAAATAAGGAAAGACTTCAAACAGTCCAAGTATGGAATGGGTAATTAGGGCTAGGTTCAAAAAATTCCATTTAAGGAAATAATCAGTAAGAATCAAGTAACAATGCAGACAAGGTAAGGGAAAATTAATTGAGGCCAACAAATCAATCAAATTGAGTAGAAAGGTAAAAATCAAATGTTTTAACGGAAATTGTTCAAATCAACCCAAGAAACAAGGAATTCAGAATCAATCAAAGAGAAAGTCATGAGAAGAGTCAGCATGTTTAGCATATAAATAAGGTAAAACATGGATAGTCAAGAATTGACACACAACTCTAGCAAAAATAAAAGTTAAACAATACTGATTCAGTGAGAAAGATGCAAGTCTTGATGTGAATGTCACGACCCAAAATCCACTAAGGGTCGTGGTGGCGCCGTACACCACTGTCAGGCAAGCCAACCAAATACTTAATTATATTCTCGTTTTTTAAACAATCTTGGAATCTAAGATTTTCCTTCAACTTATATAATCAAAAAGGGTGACCGCTTCATTTTTACATTAAATAATAAGAAATTAATACAAGATGTTTCAAAATCATCCAAGAATCCGGTGTCACAAGTGCATGAGCAATTTCAAAGAAAACTCGAATAAAATACAACAATCGTCCTGAATACAATATTGGACAGAAATAATTACAGAAAACTAAAAGAGACCTTGCTGGCTGCGAATCGCCTCGAAAAGTGCAGCTCACCTAAGTCTCCGTATCATCCGTGCTGCTACGCCCAGTAGGTCACTAGAGATGCATATTCCTGTGCAACAAAAATGCACAGAAGTGTAGTATGAGCATGAAAATAACATGTACCCAATGAGTATACCGTCTAATCTCGAAGAAGTAGAGACGAGATGGTCGACTTCGACACTTACTAATGGTCCAATAAGGATATATAATGAATATGTGAGGAAAACATGGGTTTACCTAGCAATTACAACCCACATAGCAGGCGGTCACGTAACACCTTCTCAAATCATAAGGAAAACTTCCAAGATTTAATTTTTCATTATCTTTAATAGTTTATATTAGGCCATAAAAGGCGATATCAACTTCAATAAGATTCAAGGTAAGCAATGCAAGCATGCGCATATCACGCCGAGGCGACGGCCTGATGCAACAGAAATAAACTATTTACTTGCCGAGGGTCGATGACGCACCTATAGATGCATCTATTTAATCTACCGAGGCGTTTTGCCCGTTCCAAAATAAACACACTCAAACAGACAGTCAATCAAAGAAGTCAAAATGGAGCAATTATCCAAAGAAAGGCTAATTCTCTTTAATAATTTAAGAAAAGAAGTTTAAATCTTTTTAGAAATTCAATTACTAGTTCGATGTGATTTAAGCAATTAAACTATCCATAAGATTACAAATGTTCCAAGTATAGCATACTTTTGGGTCCTAGACTACACAGATAATAGCATAATAGTAGCTACGCACGGACTCTCGTAACCTTGTGTGTACGTAGCTCCCACAAATAGGATCACATAACCAATTAACTCACCTATGGGGACAATTTCCCCTTACAAGGTTAGAAATGAGACTCACCTCGCTCCGAAGATCCATAACCGGCATTCCACGCCCTTCCGAAAACTCGAATCGATGCAAAATGCTCCGAAACTAGCCAAAAATTATGTAAATTCATTAATATATGCTAAGGTACTCATTATAATCCAATTTATAACAATTCCTAACCCCGATCGAAAAGTTGACAAAAATGCCCTAGGGCCCACGTGCCCGAAATCAGAAATTTTTCGAAGATAAAGATTACCCATGGCCTCACGAACTCAAATATATGATTTTCTCTAAATTCCATACCCAAAATCATGGTCAAAATCTAAGAATGCTAGTTTTCTAGGTTTTCCCTCAAACCTTAAGTTTTCTACAAATTTCATGCTCAAATCCATACATAATTGATGTATTTAACTCAAAATAGGTGGAGATATATTACCTTGTTGTTGATGATGAAAAATCCCACTTGAAGCTCTCCAAAATCGCCCATGCCAAATGAAAAATGCGAGAAGAATGGCCAAATCCCGAATTTAAAATAACTCTCTACCTCCAGCTATTTCCCCACCTGCGGCCTCCAGACTGCTTCTGCGGTTCCAATACCGCATCTATGGTCCTCACCATGATGCCCCTCTTCCGCTTCTTCCACTCCACCACCGCAGGCGCGGTCCCGCATCTGCGAAAAATGACTACATCTGCGGTCCCAGCTCTCCTTCACCAATCCCGCATCTGCGGCTTACCCATCGCAGGTGCGATCCTGTATCTACAGAAATATGACCGCATATGCGGTCCCTTCTCTTTTATCCGAAAACTGCATCTGCGGTTACTTTGGCCGCTTCTGCGGCTCCGCACCTGCGGCCCAATTCTTGCAGGTGCAGTTATGACAGCAACCAGCCAGTTCAACCTTCCAAAAATTTCATTTTCGATCCGTTAACCACAGGGAATCCACCCGAGGCCCCTGGGACCCTAGCCAATCATACCAACTAGTCCCAAAACACATTACAAACTTGCTCGAGGCCTCAAATCACATCAAACAATGCTAAAATCATGAAACAACCCCCAATACAAGCTTTATGAACTTTAGAACTTCCAACTTCTACTTTCGATGCTTCAGCCTATCAAATCACGTCCGATTGACCTCAAATTTTGCACACAAGTCATATTCGACATTACGGACCTACTCTAACTTTCGAAATCAGATTCCGACCCTGATATCAAAAAGTTCACTTCCGGTTAAACTTCTCAAAAACCTTCAGTTTTCTATCTTTAGCCAAATGACTCCAAAATGACCTACGAACCTCCGAATCCACTTCCGATCGCGCTCCCAATTCCAAAATCATTGTACGGAGTTGATCCTAGACTCAGAATCCCAAACGGACATCGAAAACACTGAAATGCACTTCAAGCCAACCTTATGAAATTTCTTCCAAAATGCTAATTTCCACAATGGGTGTCAAAACACCCCCGAGTCATCCAAAACCCGATCCAGGCATACGCCCAAGTCCAGAATCATCATACAAACCTTTTGGAACCTTCAAATCCCGATTCCAAGGTTGTTTACTTAAAAATTCCAATCCTAGTTAATTTTTTCAACTTTAAGCTTTCCAAATGAGAATTCTCTTTCCAAATCAACTCTGAACTTCCCGAAATTCAATTCCGACCACACGTACAAGTCATAATACCTAAAATGAAGCTGCTCATGGCCTCAGACTGTTGAACAGAGCGTTAGAACTCAAAATGATCGGTCGAGTCGTTACATTCTCTCCCACTTAAATATACGTTCGTCCTCGAACGTGCTGAGAACTACAGTGAAGTAGTCTGAAATCTCTATTTGACACCTCTTGCACCTTCCCATGCTACCATATCCCAGTTGAGCACGTTAGCTCGATCAGTTATGAAGATATTCCCTTTTATTCAAGCAAATGAGCCTTAGAGCCCAATTCCAACATCCGGAATTCTCTGCCAAGCCTGTTTCCAACATACGATCACCATATCAATTTCTACATATTGTACCCAAACATGGCTGCATAATTTTACTGAATTAACACCTTGTATCACTTTACTCGCCGGACCACAATAACATTTTCTAATCAACTTAGTCGAAATTCCACAAACCTGATGCTCCCATTGCACTTCATGGATGTGTAGAAATTCATAACCAACTACCGAATCAACAATTCATTTGGTCTATACTCCTGTCAAGAACCATCACTGCATTCTGAGCTAAATAATGGCCTTAGCTCTTTAATGTACTTCATATACTCAGATTGCACAGATCTTAAAACCAATAATCTCGTCTCACCCAGTACGAACTGCTCAGGTAATAAGCCCCTCGAACAGGATCAAAAGTCTCACATGACACCACAATGCGCCAATAGGTTGCCAACTCGAACGCGTTGTAGAAAGGAAAATGAATTCTAAAAAGGAAATCCAATTACCTCGCTCGCGAATCATACATGCGATGCGGCAACATACTAAATAGATACCCCGCTCGCAAATCATACATGTGATGCATGCTCACAACTATTACGTGCTTTCCTCAGAAAAATAGGAAACGAAACACATAAAAATAGATACGGGGAACTGTACTGAACATCACTCTGTTGCGGCACGCAACCCGATCCAAACAGCATAACCATGGCAGTGTGCCACCCGATCCACACGTAGAACTCACATACGGAGGTATACATCGAGCTAAACTACTCATTACAATAAAATATATAATATCGGTCACAAGCACGCTAAGTGCATAATACAACTTCCCTGGGGAGACATACATTGCTATAAGCTACAATCTCAAGTACTACCGAGGTGCGATATACAATCTGAATCTCAAGAGCCATCCTGCTCATATAATATCATCTATACGCAAAAACTCAACACATAAGAAATTCAGCAAGCCGTCTCACAACTCATACGGCACAATACATCACTACATGAAATTGCTGACAATGAAATAATACCCCGACTACTCTTCCATAAGTAGAGCATTGTTGAAATGAACAAATCTGGTCTGATAGAAAGCCCATACTCATATTTAGATATATCCGCAGACCCCAAGCTGATTCTGATAACACTTAACTAAGCTAAAAACCTTTCAAAGGTCCATACTAACTTCCCTCTTTTCTCATAACACATAAGAACCACCATCATAACCGGAGCAAACCTCCACATTCCATAACCCAATAAACCAAGTGCCCACCAGGCATCAATTCTCAATTTAACGACATCACGACAATCTTCATACTTGGTTTGACTTCTTCAATCAATCAATTGACTACATGCCACACTTATGCAACCTTTCCGTGGGACACGCTCCCACAACCTTCCATAGCAAATAACAGGTCTGTACACCCAAACCACCGGCCACTCTAATGTTGAAAAGCGATCAAGAATCCCTAACTAGGATGCAAGGTTGATGTTCAAAACATCAATACCACACGGGGGGGGGGGGG
>MU730992.1:83977-111322 GCA_026770625.1 Nicotiana glauca
CACTGAGCCAAAACTGCATTTACAAAACTCTTTGTAAACCTAAGGATTAACTCTAATCTCGTTGTGGCAACCAGCCTCTAACTGCTGCGACAACTTCAAGTTAACTCTAACTTGAATACTCAAAGTACCTAATATAATTGCTTTTATGATAAAGCCGAAAGGTACAATATTAAAACACCTACTACAATTGAACTAGAAATAAAGAAAGACACATAAAACTCTTTATGGAGCTGGTTCTTCAATCTGGTTCATGTACCTTCAGGTTTGCACACTTGAATCACACACGAATTGCTTGCAAAAAGCCTTGCTATTTTGCTCCCAATTCATGTTTAACTTCTACGTTTTTGTGCAACACTTTAATATGAGAACATCTTGCAATTTATAGAGTTAGTAAATGAAGAAATAACTAGAGTTTTGATGCAACTCTTCCTTGGTGGAAGAGTTCTAGTTGATTTCAACTTCTAACTCATTCCCTATCTTGAATAGTGTTCTCTTTGATTAAAGAGTCCTTCTCCTTATCAATTATGCAAACTTTTCGATCAGGAGATATTAAATACACCAAGTTAAGCTTATCTCCTTCACGTGCAGCCCACATGCTCAAATCTGCCCGATTTTGTGCACCTGAGGGATGGACCTGGTTCATCATGAGTTCCTTTGTCAGTCTTCAAAACTAACCTTTACTTGGGCCAACAAATTCCCCCTTTTTGATGATGACAAACTCTGTGCTTTTCATAAGCTTAGCCCTGTTTCAACTCAGCTCAATATCAACACAAGGTTAGAAACATTTTTCCTTTTTATCACTTATCATCAAGAACCATGTACATTAGGTTATATACATCACTGTTCCAAGTGTAAACATCACTTGTTTAAAGCACAACCTTTTTCCCCCTTTTGGCATCATCGAAAAGTTGCATAAAAAATGTGAGATAACCATATTTTAAAGCTTACTCATGGCCATTGGGGCTACTTCAAATGCAAACATGGATTAATCATCATAGATCAAACTAAGAATTTCAACCATCAAAGAAATATAAACAAACAGTTAGAGCAAAAATAGTGAACTTCATTGATAATTGATATGATTCTACCGTAAAGCATAAGAAGAAATAAAAATACTGAAAACATGAGCAAAAGAAACAAAACGTCTCGAACTGGGTCACTGGTTGATCTACACCAGGCTAGAATTTAAGGCTTGGAAGAGGTAGGGGCTAGGTTATTTACTTGGAGAAGTTTCAGCATGTCTTGAAGAATTCCATCATTCTTCTCCTTTTCCCTTGCAAGTTCAGTTCTGAGAACATCTCTCTCAGATTCTACCTCAACCAATCGTATCTTCAGCCTTGCTATCTCAATATCATTTGCCTCACTCTCATGTACCAGGACTCTGACTTTGCTATTGATAGGTGTCTTTTTAGATGAACCAGGTCCATTAAGAATGACACTGACTTCATAATCTCAAGCAAGCAGAGTATTAACCCCACTTCTTTATAGGTACCTTGAAATTTGCAGCACAGTTGTGAGAATGAAACAATAGGGAATGGCATGAGTTTTGGTGCCATTGATAACTCTATCGGTAGGTCCGCAAGGGTTTTCTGTTCAGATGGAACAGGTTCATCTATATTTTTTCTAAGTTGAACCAACCTCTCAACAACTTTGCCAGACCACTTCCCCCTGTTTTGCTCACACTCTCTTCTATTTCAGTAAATTCCTCTCCCCAAACAACCATTGCACCAGTTTCTTTTATTATACCAACAGGAGTGGGTGAAGAATCAGCCACTCTTGTCCCCTTCCCCTCACAGTACTCCTAGCGCCCTTGCTCTCATTTTTTTCATTTTTACCACCAACTTCTCCAGATTATGTAGACTCTATACCTGCTATACATCCTACAAATCTATTCTCCAAATTTGCAGCAACTTTAGAAATTGTCTCAAGAGAAACTGTAGAATCAGAAGATACCTATTCAGTTTTGAAAGACCTACTTTCTTCCCCCCTTAGTAGCAGACTTAAATGAATCTTCAAATTTCTAGGATTCTTCTTCCCTACCTGCTTTCAATTTCTTGTTTATTTGCTTGGTCATGAAGGATTTTTAAAGGTGTTTGACATATCTAGGCTAGGGTATGAAAAGAAGAGAATTATATTGTGTTTGGAAGATAAAAGAAGAATGAGAGTTTTTGACGGCTTGAGAGAGATGAAGTAAGGAATACACCAAAGCTGATCAATATATAGAGGAATAATTGATGGGGTAGTTACAGCTTTTCAGACTCTTCGAAGTTTAATTAAACTGAAATTCAATTTTGAAGAGACGTTGGAGTGTATCCCTAGAATCTAGATACTTCCATTCGGTTGGGACTCTTTTGAATGGGACTGGTTCACTTGTAACGGATAAGTCCAAAAGGAGTTTAGTATTTGGTGGGACTCTCTGCTCATGATCCAAATATAGTTATTTCAAATTATGCAAAGTGTAGAAAACATACCGTGTTACCTTGATGAACCAGGTTCTTCACTGACAATTCTTTTGTGTGAGTCAAAATTGCCAAAATAGAGAAAATATCATTAGAGATTAATGAGTCATTTTAACACATGGCACAAGAGTATACTATGGAAAGTATGAGACTGAGCAATATTTAATCTAATTATCCACAATTTACAGACTTTCTAACCAAATTTTTTTTAAATTATTTTTGTTTAACCTTGAACTGGTCCTTTTAAGTGATCTTAATCACCCCTAATTCCAACCTGTTCCTCTCAAAGTGATATCTATTTAAGGCTTTTGTGAATATGTCAACAATTTGCTTGTTAGTAGCACAAAACTCCAGAGTGGCCAAGCCTTTCTCATAGTTGTCCCTAAAAAAAAAATGGTGCCTAACATCTATGTGCTTAGTTCTCTTATGATGAACCAGTTTCTTTGTCATACTAATAGCACTAGTGTTATCACAAAAAATAGGGATGCAACCACATCAATTCCAAAGTTCAATAATTGTTGTTTGATCCACAACAATTGAGCACACCATGAAGCAGCAACAACATACTCAGCTTCAGCAGTAGATAAGGCCACAGAATTTTGTTTTTTTGGTAGCCTATGACACAAGGCATGAACCAAGGAAGTGTGCCATACCTGAGGTGCTTTTCCTGTCCACTAAGAATCCTTCATAATCAGCATCAACATATCCCACTAGGTTAAAATTTCTACCTTTTGGATACCAAAGGCAAAGGTCATTGGTGCCTTTCAAGAATCTCAATATTCTTTTGACAGCAGTCAAGTGGAACTTCTTTGGATTTTCCTGAAATCGAGCATAAAGACCTATACTGAAAACAACGTCAGGTCTGCTAGTAGTAAGATACAAAAGAGAACCAATCATTCCCTTATACAACTTCTGATCATCAGATGAACCAGGTTCATCTATATCTAATTTCGTGGATGTTGCAATAGGAGTGTCAATTTATTTAGATGTTCCTTCTTGGTTTTGTTACTAAGGAATAGGTTCATGGACAGGTTCCCTCAAGGTTTGAGGATCAATTCCTCTCTAGTCAGTTCCCTCTGTCATGTTGCTCTGGGTGGAAGGACCTATTCTCTCACGTGTTCCCTCCTGTGATGCTTCTTCAGGATGGACTATGGTTTCACTATTTGAATTTCTTATCAGCCCAATCTCCTCATTATCTTGTTCCTGCTTATCATAAAGAATGTTAGTTTTAAAAAACATATACATTTTTCTACACACATAGTTTTTTTTCCTGTATATCTTATAAGCTTTACTATGTGAAGAATATCCCAAGAATACTCCCTCATCACTTCTGGGATCATACTTACCTAGGGAGTCTTTGCCATTATTGTGCACAAAGCACTTGCATATAAATGCCCTAAGATGGGATATATTTAGCTTTCTTCCTTTAAGTGACTCATAGGGAGTCTTCTTAACAAGAGGTCTAGTCATGAAACTATTTATGATGTATCATGCAAAAATTCAACAAACTTAGCATTTTCATATTTAGTTCCATGATCAGACCTAATTGATGCAAATTGATTACCTAGTTGTTTTTGAGTTTTTCTAACAAAAGAAGTAAACATGTCAAATGATTCATCTTTATATGTTAAAAACAATGTCCAAGTAAACCTAGAGTAATCATCAATAAGCACCATCACATATCTTTTACCACATCTGCTTAATGTTCTCATTGGAACACAAAGATCCATATGGACCAGTTCCATCTTTCTGGTGGTGCTTACCACTTTCTTGTATTTAAAAGAGGATCTTACCTACTTCCCCCTTGCACAAGCCTCACAAACTTTGTCTTCCTTGAACTTGATGTTAGGCAACCCTATCACCAGATCCTTGGAGACTAATTTGTTGAGTTGAATCGGACTTGCATGTCCAACTCTCCTGTGCCAAAGGAAAGGATCATTGTCCAACACACTTAAGAAAGTGAGTTCATTTTATGAAAGTGTGGACAAATCTACAATGCATGTATTGTTTACTCTTTTTCCTTGCAAAACAATCTTGTCAATGGTAAGATTAATCATAAAATATTTGGTAGTCGTGAATGCTACCAAGTTACCTTTATCACATAATTCTGATACACTGATTAGACTGTACTTTAGGCCATCTATCAAGTAGACATTCTCAATAGAGTGAGAATCACTCTTACCTACCTTTCCAATCCCAATGATCTCACATTTCTTCCTATTCCAAAGGAGACATTACCTAATTTGAGGTCCTTAAGTGAAAGGAACTGGTTCTTGCTTCCTGTCATATGCTTTGAGCAGCCACTATCCATGCATCATATTAGGTTGTTCCCCTTCACTTGGACCCGCAAAAGGAAATCAGGGGTTATTCTTAGGAACCCAAACTAGTTTGGGTCCCTTTCTATAGGCAAAAGGGTGAATCAGATTCTTTTTAGCCCATCCTGGCAGCCTATTTTTCTGTTGAACAAATTCTAGCCTTTTCTTTTGCAATACATTCAGATTTATATTGACCAGTTTTACCACAGTGTGTGCAAATTTTGTTCTCAGGAAGTGTGAGGTACTTGCTTTTGGGATCCCACTTAGGTGCAGGGGTCCCGTAGCCAAGTCCTCTCTTATTGCTACTATAGTGCTCATGTAGCCATGAAAGTGCATCAGAGGACCTATTTCATTTACAGGTTCTACCTAGCTCGTGCTTAACCTTGTTTAGATCCCCCTTAAGGACTCTTATCTGCTCATCTCTTTTGTACAACTCATCTTTCATTTTCCTATATTTTCTTCTAAAGTGAATTGTGTGTGATCGGATTTCTTTTTACAAGTTCCTAATTTCAATTTTAGATTTTCAGATTTGAGCTCTAGGACTATGGTGTCAAGTTCATGAACCTGGTTCTTCAACTCAGCATTTTTACTATCACTTTCACTAGCCCTAAGTTTCATGTTTTTGCACTTAGCTTTCAGAATCACACACTCCTTAGAAAGCTATTCCTTTCATTGTTTATAACCTCAAATTCATCAATGAAATCTAGAAGTAACTCAGTGAGACTTTCTTTAGACAAAAATTTAATCTTGTCTTTGAGATGAATTATACTTACCTCAGATTCCTCATCGGATTTCCCAATTGCCATAAGTGCTTGTTCATCTCCATCTTCATCTTCTGAGTTATCATCTGAGCTTTCACCCCAAGTAGTAACCATAGCCTTTCTTGATCCTTTGTTCTTCTTGTGATGAACCTGTTCCTTCTTTCTATTCCTTCGTTCATGTCTTTCCTTTTTCCATTCAATTTCCTATTGAGGGCAGTTTTTATATGGTGATCTGTCTTCCCACACTTGTAACACCCCTCATTGGTTTGTTTTTCAGGAACCCTTGGTTTGTTGTAGCTTCCACTTCTTGAAGGACCATTTTCTCTCATTAGGTACTTCTTGAAATCCTTTGTGATCATGGTCATTTCATCCTTCTCTAGATCAGCACCTTTAGTGATTCTAAATGCCATGCTCCTTTCGTTCTTGGGTGCATCCATCTTCATGGTTTGCCTTCTAAGTTCATAGTCAGTGAGATTTCCAATTAGCTCATCCAACTTAAGAGTGGCAGTGTTCTTTGATCCCTGAATAGCTGTGATTTTGCTTTCCCAAGAGATTGGCAGTACCCTTGTCAAAATCTTCTCAACTTTGTCTTCTTCAAGAATAACCCCTCCAAGAGACTTAAGTTCATTTGTTAATGTGGTGAACCTTGTATACATCTCTTGGATGGTTTCCCCTTCATTCATGGTGAAATTCTCATATTGAGAATACAGCAGTGTTCCTTTGGACCTCTTCACTTGAGGTGTTCCTTCATGAGCCACTTGCAAAGTATCCCAGATTTCATTAGCAGTGGTACAACTTTGAATTCTACTGTACTAGTCTGGACCAAGTCCACACATAAGCCATTTCTTGGCCTTTGCATTCTTTCCCACTTCCTTAAGTCCTCAGCAGTGCAGTCAGCTCTTGTCTTTGGCACATCCACTCCTTCAACATTCTTCTTTGTAGTTGCTAGAGGACCATCAATGACTATGTCTCAGAGTTCATAGTCTTCTCCTATGATGTGATCTCTCATCCTGTTTCTCCACCAAAAGTAGTAGTGACCATTAAAGAGTGGAGTCCTATCAGTAGATTTCCCTTCCCAGTTTCCAGGTGGTGCACTCATGTTGATCTTTTCCTAAGGTGTTAGCCTCTTCAAGGATAACCTGCTCTAATACCAATTGATGTTCAAAACTTCAATACCATATAGGGGGGGGGGTGATTTGTGTGGTGCCCAATTTTCGTTTAAACTGTTTCTGGAAGGACCTGGTTCTTCTAGGTGTACTAACTACTGTTGTTTGCAGAATTAAAAGTACATAAAATAAAGAACACAGAGATTTTTACATGAAAAATACCTGGCTCAAAAGGTGAAAAAATCACGACCTACTACTCAGTAGGATTTCCCCAAACGTCCACTAAAATCACTCAGCCAAAACTACATTTACAAAACTCTTTGTAAACGTAAGGATTAACTCTAATCTCATTGTGGCAACCAGCCTCTAACTGTTGCGACAACTTCAAGTTAACTCTAACTTGAATACTCAAAGTACCTAATACAATTGCTTCTATGATAAAACTGAAAGGTACAATATTAAAACACCTACTACAATTGAACTTGAAATAAAGAAAGACACATAAAACTCTTTATGGAGCTGGTTCTTCAATCTGGTTCATGTTCCTTCAGGTTTGCACACTTGAATCACACACGAATTGCTTGCAAAAAGCCTTGATATTTTGCTCCCAATTCACGTTTACCTTCTACATTTTTGTGCAACACTTTAATGTGAGAACATCCTGCAATTTATAGAGTTAGTAGATGAATAAATAACTAGAGTTCTAATGCAACTCTTCCTTGGTGGNTCCAATCTTCAAAACTAACCTTTACTTGGGCCAACAAAGGTCTTTTTCACAAAACACCGATCTCAGGTGACACTGAAGACAATACCAACTTACTTTGAACATCGAACTCCCTTCCTGCTCATCCGAGTTCGTGACATCTTTGCCAACACTGAACTGCAACCTTGATCCTCACTTCAAATTCCATACCACTCACTGCACCCAACGTGCCAATATGTGATAGAACGCGATTTTTCATCATAACTCCGGAACCACTAATAGACAGATGCTTCATCATATAAGACTTTTCTTTTAACTCACTTCCGGAGAACCATAGCAACACACAGGCAAATTTTCATAACCGTAGAATATGCAAATATCTAAGTAGTAGTCTAAGCCACCATAGCCTTTCTGGAATCTACTTCCACATAACTAGCCATAATAGTAGAATGCTTCTGAATAACATCAATTACGGCGGTTGGCAAGCCTGATATGTACCGCCACAAATCACTTGCATAACTTGATCACGCTGAAAGAAGTGATCACTACCACCAATATGCCAATTCAACTATGGCTAACGAATCTATCTTCTTCTAATTTATCTGTGATTGCCATAGGAATAATATCAACTCCATTCAACATTTACCACACTCTATCAACACTCATCCCGAGTGACCTTGAATCATGAGACCATGCTGTCTCGAATCCCACGAACCGTTTCATACCTCCAAAATGATGCACTGCAGGCCAGCACATCATAGAACATTCTGGGCCTCTTCTCATAAGCTGCTACAAAAGCTTGACTCTTAATCGTACTTATAGGCTCGAAATCATTATGCACCAAACTTTACCCTTTGAATCAATTAGGACTGTCGTTAAGAGCCACCCGCTCTGACTAGGCCTCGAATATAACTAATTCCATGAATCTAACAGCACACGAATACCCTCTCGCCGAAGCACCCATCATAATCACTTCCCTTGAAACCCGCATCTATACAAGGCATAAATCTTGAATCCTTCCCCAAGTCTGAACACGAGCCAATAAGTCCAACCATGGCTTGCATTCAAAAATTCATTTGCTCAAATTACCACTTATGGTCTTTTCCCGTAGCTGTAATAACCCTTCAATATGCTAATGACCAGAAACCTCACAAGTAGTTAACCATGAAACCCAATCATAGGCGGTGGGACTCTCCCACTTAGCTTGAAGCCATTATTTCACAACTCTGGAATTCACCAGGATTATTTATCTCTTATTGACATAACCATGAGCAATCAAACACCAAAATTCTCGGAATCATTCAGTAAACACCCCCTTTTTATGCTCTGAATCATCAACCACATTCGCACGACCGATCTCTTCACTGTATAACCAATAGAATTCTTCGCAGAAGCTTCGCCAACCATGCAACCACTAACCTACTCACCGGGAATAACCCACCTATGGAAATCACTTCCCGATATCTTCCAACGCTGCTACAACATGGTACAATCACTATGATATCAATTCTTGAGTCCGAGTTCACTTTCTAGCTGCACAAGTCCATTTCTCCCTCGTGGGCATCGCTTAGATGTGCGGCAACAACCTTCTAATTCGAGGTTATGTTGTATCCTTCTTCATTCAAACAGCTCCTTCCCGTTATACCAAATCTCATGCCTCATAATCGCCCATACTTCAATTTAAATCCGTAGGCCCCATTCACAAATCACTTAAGTTCCCAAATCATTACAAACTCTCCTTGAGTCGCGTAGTCATCCTACTACCAAGCCCATATGCAACATCCTCCACTCTCCCACTTTGGGACAAATTGCTTCTTTAATAAACTACTCGACCTGCGCTTCTTATACCTGGCCTTCTAGGAGTTTTAAACATCGCCTGACACTTCCCACATGTACTTCCTTATACTATGCTGCTCAATTGTTGCCTTAAATAAAATCTACCTTCGTCGCACTTGAATCCACAAATCGCTACTAACTTCAACTTTTCCGAAGATCATCCTTCTCGAGCTGCCATTATTAGAAATGTCGATTCAGTCCTGAACCACCCTACCTCGCGATGTCTAACAATCGTTTCTCCAATATTATTCCGCAATGCCCTACCCCAAGGCGAATTGTAGTAGACCATAACACCAGTGGTTTTAGTACATTCAGTAAGGACAACGACACCGTATTGTAGAATAAAACTCCGCCACACTAGCAAATACCGAGTCTCGGTACCTTGTCAACCCAAACCTGAACATTCTCTACCCGATTGCCTTTCCCCTACTGGGAATAAAATACCGAATCTCTAGATCATGCACTAAGTAAACCTCCCTTCAAGTCATTCTCTGCCCCGATACATCGGCAAACATCCTACCATTATAACAATTCTATGGAATAATTGTTCATAAGCATTATGGCAACTTGTGCCCAACCTCAGAGCTCTCAGAAGTACCACTACTAAGCTGAAACAATAAGATATCCTTCCATAAGGCGATGATAATAGTCCATTTAACTATACCGGGAGAAACGTCCCGCACCACATCTGTAGTACCATTATGATTCTTCAATTCTCGATTTATAACAAGCACTTTGCGTCGCATAAGATTGAGTAGGAAGGAAACAAGGGCATAAGCCTCAACGGAATCAAATCGCACGATAAAGAATCAAGAAGGGAAGTACTCCTAATAGCCCTGTAGCCTCCCGAGGATAAGTACAGATGTCTCCGTACCGATCCACAAGACTCTACTAGACTTGATCATGACTCGTGAGACCCTAGGAACCTAGTGCTCTGATACCATATTGTCACGACCCAAGATCCACTAAGGGTCGTGGTGGCGCTGGACACCGCTGTCAGGCAAGCCAACCAAATACTTAATTAAATTCTTGTTTTTTAAACAACCTTGGAATCTAAGATTATCCTTCAACTTATATAAAAAAAAGGGTGACCGCTTCATTTTTACATTAAATAATAAGCAATCAATACAAGATGTTTCAAAACCATCCCAGAACCCGGTGTCACAAGTGCATGAGCAATTTCAAAGAAAACCCGAATAAAATACAACAATCATCCGGAATACAATATTGGACAGGAATAAATATAGAAAATGAAAGAGACCCTGGTGGTTGCGAATCACCTCAAGAAGTGTAGCTCACCTAAGTCTCCGTATCATTCGTGCTGCTACGCCCAGTAGGTCACTAGAGATGCATATGCATGTGCAACAAAAATGCACAGAAGTGTAGTATGAGTACGAAAATAACGTGTACCTAATGAGTATCTAGTGTAATCTCGAAGAAGTAGAGACGAGATGGTTTACTTCAATACTTACTAATGGTCCAATAAGGATATATAATGAATATGTGAGGAAAACATGGGTTTACCTAGCAATTACAACTCACATAGCAGGGTATCATATAACACCTTCTCAAATCATAAGGAAAACGTCTAAGATTTAATTTTTCATTATCTTTATTAGTTTATATCAGGCCATAAAAGGAGATATCAACTTTAATAAGTTTCAAGGTAAGCAAAGCAAGCATGCGCATATTATGCCGAGGCGATGACCTGATGCAACAGAAATAAACTGTGCACTTTCCAAGGGTCGACGGTGCGCCTATAAATGCATCTATTTAATCTACCGAGGCGTTCGGCCCATTCCAGAATAAACACACTCAGATAGGCAGTCAATCAAGAAGTCAACATGGAGCAATTATCCAAAGAAAGGCCAATTCTCTTTAATAATTTAAGAAAAGAATTTTAAATCTTTTTAGAAATTCAATTACTAGTTCGATGTGATTTAATCAATTCAACTATCCATAAGATTACAAATGTTCCATGTATAGCATGCTTTTGGGTCCTAGACTACCCGGACAATAGCATAATTGTAGCTACGCACGGACTCTCGTAACCTCGGGTGTACGTAGCTCCCACAAATAGGATCACATAACCAATTAGATCACATAACCAATTAACTCACCTATGGGGACAATTCCCCCTTACAAGGTTAGAAATGAGACTCACCTCGCTCCGAAGATCCATAACCGGCATTCCACGCCCTTCCGAAAACTCGATCGATGCAAAACGCTCCGAAACTAGCCAAAAATTATGTAAATTTATTAATATATGCTAAGGTACTCATTATAATCCAATTTATAACAATTCCTAACCCCGATCGAAAAGTTGACAAAAATGCCCTGGGGCCCACGTGCCCGAAATCCAAAATTTTTCGAAGATAAAGATTACCCATGGTCTCACGAACTCAAATATATGATTTTCTCTAAATTCCATACCCAAAATCATGGTCAAAATCCAAGAATGCTAGTTTTCTAGGTTTTCCCTCAAACCTTAAGTTTTCTACAAATTTCATGCTCAAATCCATACATAATTGATGTATTTAACTCAAAATAGGTGGGGATATCTTACCTTGTCATTGATGATAAAAAATCCCACTTGAAGCTCTCCAAAATCGCCCATGCCAAATGAAAAATGGGAGAAAAATGGCAAAATACTTAATTTAAAACAACTCTCTGCCTCCAGCTAGTTCCGCACCTGCGGCCTCCAGACCGCTTTTGCGGTTCCGGTTCCGTAGGTGCGGTTCCTATACCACATTTGCAATCCTCACCATGCTGCCCCTCTTCCGCTTCTACGACTCCACCACCGCAGGTGCGGTCCCTCATCTGCGGCAAAATGACCACATCTGCGGTCCCAGCTCTCCTTCCCCAATCCCGCATCTGCGGCTTCCCCATCGCATCTACGGAAATATGACCGCATCTGCGGTCCCTTCTCTTCTAGCCCAAAACCGCATATGTGGCTCCTTTGTCCGCTTCTGCCGCTCAGCACCTGCGGCCCAATTCTCGCAGGTGCGGTTATGACAGCAATTAGCCAGTTCAGCCTTCCAAAAATTCCATTTTCTATCCGTTAACCACCCGGAATCCACCCTAGGCCCCCGGGACCCCAACCAATCATACCAACCAGTCCCAAAACACGTTACGGACTTACTCGAGGCATCAAATCACATCAAACAATGCTAAAATCATGAATCAACCCCAATCCAAGCTTTATGAACTTTAGAGCTTCCAACTTCTAGTTTCGATGCTTAAACCTATCAAATCACGTCCGATTGACCTCAAATTTTGCACACAAGTCATATTCGACATCATAGACCTACTCAAACTTTCGGAATCGGATTCCAACCCCGATATCAAAAAGTCCACTTCCGGTCAAACTTCTCAAAAACCTTCAATTTTCTATCTTTAGCCGAATGACTCCAAAATGACCTACGGACCTCCGAATTCACTTCCGGTCACGCTCCCAATTCCAGAATCACCATACGGAGCTGCTCCAGAATTAGAATCCCAAACGGACATCGATAACACTGAAATGCACTTCAAGCCAACCTTATGAAATTTCTTCCAAAATGCTAATTTCCACAATGGATGCCAAAACACTCCCGAGTCATCCAAAACCTGATCTGGGCATACGCCCAAGTCCGGAATTATCATACGAACCTGTTGGAACCTTCAAATCCTAATTCCAAGGTCGTTTGCTTAAAAATTCCAATCCTAGTTAATTCTTTCAACTTTAAGCTTTCGAAATGAGAATTCTCTTTCCAGATCAACTCTGAACTTCCCAAAATCCAATTCCGACCACGCATACAAGTCATAATACCTGAAATGAAGCTGCTCATGGCCTCAGACTGCTGAACGGAGCGCTAGAACTCAAAACGACCAATCGGGTCGTTATAGTGAACAGTCAAAATGAACACATAGAATCAGTGAAAGTTTATACTAAGAAACTCAGTAGAAACATATCAAGGCAAGATAGTTATGAGAAATCAAAGAAACTCAAAACGAGAACCGGTCAGTCATGCCAATACACCAAAACCAAATGAAGAACCCTAAAAAATTAGGGCTTTTCAGCATAGGCGAGTAGTAGTCTCATAGAATCAGTCAAAATATGTGAGAAATAAAAGTTTAAACACAAAGAATCATTTAAACAAAGTTTTAAAAGAAATTCTGAAAACCCTAGTTTTAGAAAAAAGATGAAAAATACTTGAAATCATATGATTCTTGTAAAGAATCCCAAGGATAATGTAAAACACTCAAGAAACAAACTTAAATCGTCCTAGATTTGTAAAGATCTAGGAGGTATAGAAAAGAAATTAGGGTTTCAAAAAAGACCCATACAGAGATGAAGAAACATGTCCAGAAACTCATAGATCGTAGCAAATATAGAATGATTTCGCTTGAAATCACACTGGAATAGCTAGGAACATGCAGGAGATGAACCTTAGATGCAAGTCGGCATGGCCCTGGGCCCTTGAGGGCCTTAGAGAAGGCAAGAATGATATAAGAGAAGCCATTGGAGGCCTGAGAGATGATGAGAGGTCATTGGAGATGACTAGAGATGGGAGGTCGGATTTTGAAGATTAGGGTTAGGTTGAGAGTATTTTGAGAGCAGAGAGGATTTTAGGGCGGTGGGTGTAGTGGTAAAATGAATTAGGTTTTGGGGAGGGGGGGGGTCATTTGGAATTAAAATGGCAAGAACAAATACAGGCGGTTGATCTCAGAGATCAACGGCCAGGATTAGGGAGGCCTGGGTCGGGTAAAATATGTTTGGGGCCTGGGTCGGGTAATTTAATTAGGAATTGTGTTGGGTATTAGGTTGAATTTAGGCTAAATTTGAAATAAATTTGGCTAAGTTTTAAATAGCTATTTTAACCCTATATAATTTATAATAAATAATAAATAATTTTGCGTACTTAAATAATTTAAAATAGCTTTTTAACATTTTTAAAAGTATAGAAGATTATTTTATGAATCAAAAAATGTAATTATGCATTAGTAGGGCTAGTATTGCAAATATATGCAAATTAAATTTAAAATAATGCAATTATAAAAAATACACTAAAAATACTTAAGCAATATTTTGGCATAAATATATAATTTAGATGGCTAAATTATCAAAAATAATTTGAAGGATAATTATTGGAATTTTTATAAGTAAAAAGGAAAAAATAAATCAATTTAAAGCCTTTAAAATTATAAAAAAAATTATAGAAAAATTTTGTGCATGCTTATATATGCATATATGCTATTTTGAAATTATATATGTGTATTAAAAATATATAAAAAAAATTAGGTATCAACAATGACAACATTAAAACTATCTACATGCAAATGATGAGAATATGTCACACTTGAACTCCTGTGCTTTGACTTTCCTAGATGATAGTTCTTATCCATTTCAGGGATCACAATACCATGATTGATGCAAAAAGGAGAGGCATCGACTATCAAAGATTGCCATTTAGACTCTCTCATTGATTGCAATTGGCTCTTGGTGAAACCAACGAGCTTCATAGCATTTACAATATTCTAATATTTTCTTTGCAAAGCGATATCCAAATTATTTGTATTGCCAATACTTTTAACATCAAATGCAATAAATGTACAAACTGAAAAGATCTTATGTCATTCACTAGATGTTTTGCCATTGATCTCTCAAGATAATTTGCAGCCTCACTTGCAAGAACTTCAAGAACATGAATAATCGACAAGAATAATGCAATAAAGTTAGGCACTGTCTTAAAATGGATATCCCTAACGGGCATCTCCTGGCATTTGAAGTCGAAGTTCTTGATCCACTTCCTATATCAACTTCACCAAGCATAAGCAATTACTCTAATTTTTGTGCTTGATCCTCTCGGAGCATCTCCCTGCGCTTAAAAGAACTTCCAATAGTATTCAAGTCATTAACAACAATATCAAAAATTTGATCTACATCATAATGTTTCTTTACAACAGCCAACAGCTACAAGAGTCAATTGTAATTGATGAGCAAAGCAATATATACAATAAGCTGAAGGAGTATCTTTCAAGATTAAAGTTTTAAGCCCATTGATTTCTCCTTGCATATTACTAGCTCTATCATAACCCTTTTCTCCGTATTTATGATCGACTTAATGAATGCTCTAAAAGAAAAGAATATATTGCCTTTTTTACAATGCAATTGTATCTTTAACATGAACAATACTAAGGAATCTATCAATAAGTTTTTCGTATTTGTTGACGTATCACTAAACAAGAGTCATTTGTTTCTTATGAGAGACATCCTTAGATTCATCAACCAATATTCTAAAATGATCTCCATTTATCTCTTTAACAATTTCTTTTATTGTTTCTTTTGCACAAGCATTCACAATCTCTTTGTGGATATTTGGAGCAATCATCATATTATTTCTTGGAGCATTTTCTAACACAACTTCTTTTACTTCATCATCTTTATTTGCATACCATTGCAAGAGTTCTAGAAAGTTTCATTTTTTGTGTAGATGTTCCACCTTCATTGTGGCCTCAAAAAGGTATTCTTGTTTTAAGAGAAATCTTGCCATATCAATCGAAGTTGATACTCATTTTTATCTTTCTCAAACTGCTTGTCAAAAGAGGTTAAAATTGGTTGTTCTTGATTCATTAAATATCTCATCATTTTGAAACATCGAATGTGAAGACTATTCACTTCACCAATCTATGCATTAAGCCTTTCTGTAGCTTTATTACAAGCTTTAAAACCACTATTTGTGAAAGAATCCCCAACCTTTCCGTGTCCCCCGTGCTCATTTTTAAATAAGTAGAAACATAAGCAAAATGCTGCATCAACTTTAATACTATTATTACGATCCGGCTATTCGTCTCATGAGTTACTGCTCCGTTTTCCCCATTTCTATTTTTTATTGCTTTGTTTATCGGTTCTATATATGATCGGGTTGGTTGGCTTGAGTTCAGAAAGGATTTGGTAAGGTTTAAGACACTTATTCTCTTTTTAGGAAGCTTAAGTTGGAAAAGTCAACTGGATATTGACTTATGTATTAGAGGGCTCGGATGTGAGTTTCGACGGTTCGAATAGCTTCGGTAGATAATTTGGGACTTAGGAGCGTGATCGGAATGAGTTTTGGAGGTTAGGAGTAGATTTAGGCTTGAATTGGCGAAGTTAGCATTTTGGCGATTTCCGGTTGGTAGGTGAGATTTTGATATAGGGGTCGGAGTGGAATTCCGAGAGTTGCAGTGGTTCCGTTGTGTCATTTGGGATGTATGTACAAAATTTCAGGTCATTCGAACATAGTCTGGTTGGGTTTTTTTATCAAAAGCAAATTTCAGAAACTTAGGCTTGAATCCGATATGTTTTGGTTGATTCAATGTTGTTTGAGGTGTTTTGAAGATTCATACAAGTTTGAAAAAGGTTATGGGTTATATTTGTGCTTTTGGTTGAGGTCCCGAGGGCCTCGGGGTAATTTCAGAAAGTTGACGGAGAGTTTGAGATTTTTATGAAGCTGCAGATTTTTCTGCTTCTGGTATTTCTACACCTGCGGATTGGGGAGTGCATGTGCGAGGTCGCAGATGCGAGGGAGGAGTCGCAGAAGCGAAAAGGAGATAGGGAGGCAGAAACCGTAGATGCGGTTGGAGTACCGCACATGCGATGGCGCATGTGTAGATATGGGATCGCAGATGCGGGAAATGGGAATTTAAGTGAGGACCATAGGTGTGGTGGTCTTGACCGTAGAAGCAGTACCGCAGATGCGGTGGAATAACCGCATATGCGAAAATGCCTGGGTCAGAATGTATAAGTTATTTCTTTCGCGAATTTCAGAGGGTTTCACCATTTTTAAACGTGATTTCTGGAGTTTTGGACGATTTTGAAGAGAGAATTCAAGGAGACTTCATTGCGGTAAGGAATTTGGACCTAAAACTCGTCCCTATGCTGTTATTTCATGGATTAGAGCTATAATTTATGGAATTTAAGGGTTAAAATTTGGGAAACTAGGTCTTAGAAACTTAGGCCTAAACTTGAGGATTTGAGGGACCATTGGTGGTTGGATTTCAGAGCTTTTGATATGTATGGACTCGTGGGGAGATAAGGAATCTATTGATGTTAATTATATCGAATGCCGAGACGTGGGCCCGGGGGTCGGGTTTTGGTAATTTCGGGATTTATGCTATAAATTGATTATTTTTGCTTGGGCTCTGTTCCCTTAGCATATTTTCACGCCGTGATTCTGATTTTGGATAGATTCGACATGAGTGGAGGCCGATTCGAGGGTCAAAGGCATCGCGGGATAAAGATTTGACCGGATTGAGGTGAGTAATGATTGCAAATGATGTCCTGAGGGTATGAAACCCAGGATTTGCACATCGTTGTGCTATATTGAGGTGACACACACGCTTGATAACGAGCGTGGGGTCGTGCACTGTTGGAGATTGTGACTTACCCCGTCTTGAATTACTATTTTACTGCGTATTTGACTGAAATCTATTTGCTATCATTATAATTTGGGCTGAAGGCCATATTTGGGCCTCGTGCCAACTACTTGAATCATTCGGGGATTTTTATTGATATTTATTCACTGTTTTGACTTTATAATTTAACTCAGTCATGTTATATTCCACTATTTTTATACTCACCCATGTTTACTCTATTTTTAACACTTAAATGTTCTTTTAAATAATATTGAGCTGAGAATCTTGTTTTACTGTTGCCCGAGTGGCTTGTGAGGATTTTGACCGAGTAAGGCGAGGGCCAATGTTGTAAGGAAACATTTGGTTATGATTATGAGCCCGAGGGCCTGAGATATGTATGCCACGAGGTGATTTGATTGATATGAGGCTGAGGGCCTAGTGATGATGCCGCGACATGGCTTGATATTGCGCTTGGGTCATAAGGGGCCCCTCCAGGAGTCTGCACACCCCCAGTAAGCGCGGGTACCCATTGTGATGTGAGATATAGCCCGAGAGGCTGGTATTGTTCTAAGATATTGCCCGAGGGGCGAATTTGTTGATATTGTGCCCGGGGGGCGAACCTTTATGAGTTTATCTTTCTTATTTGTCTGTCAATTACCTGTTTAATTGTTGAAAAGGTATTTCCATTGGTTTCAAACTGAACTTAAATGATTTTACATATCTTTACTGGTTTTACTGCTTCATTGTAGCCTGTAATGTGCCTTACGTGTTGTCATATCTTTCAGTCCTTTATTTATAATTATTACTCACTGAGTTGGAGTACTCACTTTACTCCCTGCACCCTGTGTGCAGATTCAGGCGCATCTGGTCCCACTCCCGTGTGTTGATCTTTCGAGCTCGACGGATCCGAAGATTCTCTAGCTAGCTGCCGACGTTTGCAGCCCAGAGCTTCCTCCTTATCTTATTTCTCCTTGTTTTAGTTTTGTATTGAACTCTGTAGACTTTTTCTTGATGGATTCCGAATTTTTAGGTGCTCATGACTAGTGACACCCCGGTATCAGGCTGTGTTGGATTGTATTCCGCATATTGTTCTGTAGTGTTCACCTTTGGACTATTTATCATATTTTAGACTTGAATCTTATTGTTTAATTACTTAAAGTTGAAATAAAAAGTGTCGGCTGGCCTTGTCTTCACGAGAGGCTCCATCACGACTGGGTCCGGATTTAAGGTCGTGACAACTATATTATAACCAACCCGAATATGAAGTGTTAAACCACTTAGGATAATATTGATGCATTAGTCCACCAAAATTTCTTTTTGCAAATGTATAATTATGAGGTTGACACGGTTCTTCTTTAATATAATATCTCCTTAGTCGGTCACGTAGATTAGTATTCTGAGATTTGCTTTCTTTCAGCAGGATCAAATTTAAGATCCAAATTTAACATTTCATCTTTGTGTCGTTCTGTTGACTGCTTAATATTATCATGAATAATTGGACATGGAAAAGTACTTGGCAAAGGAGATCTAGTACGGAACTTGGAAGAGTTGGAATAGCCTTAAAAAATCTCTGTGTCTATATATATATATATATATATATATATATATATATATATATATATATAAGAAGCAAAGTGATCCCTGCAAAAATTGATATTCAATAAGATAGTAAGTCATCTATTTTATTGAAAATTTTCAACAATCATCTTCTCTATATTGTATTGAGATATCTTATATAATTAATACTCAGTTGTATTCTTCATAGTCAGATAATTAGTTGGAGTAGTTAGAAAGTTAGTTAGCACTAGTTAGTATTAGTTTGTTAATAGTGCCAGTTGTACAAAGTTGTATAATTATAATTTTTATTTCATCAATAAAGTTTGAGTTTCATTTCATCAATTCCACCGCCTTTCTTCTTCTCATTCTCTCCCAGTTGTAGAAGCTTCACTGCTCACCATGGTAGACATGGCTGAGCTCATTCATTCTGATTCTCAATGAAAATCTTTACATGGTATCAGAGCGAGGTTAATCTCGCCCATCATCTTCCCCTGCTTTTGTTGTTTTTAGTTTGTCTCCATGTTTGATTCCTTTAGGTTTCAAAATTTGCCCTAATTTTTGGGGATTTCGTTCTTTTCATTGACGATTTGCTATCAAAAGTCATGATAATTGAAATTTTTTCCATTTTTATCGATTTCATTCGATCATGGCCATACTTGACCAAGACAATTCCACTAGAGTGGAAATGACCGCCATTGTTGCTGCAACGAACATAAGAATTGATCCAAGTGATCCGCTATACCTTCACCCGTCTGATAATCCAGGAGCTACGCTCGTTTTAGCTCCTTTTGATGGAATATGGTACAAATCTTGGAGGAGAAGTGTATTGAGGAGATTATCTGTGAAGAACAAATTAGGCTTCATAAGTGGTGAGTGCAAACATCCAGATCCTTCGTCACCACAATTTTGACAGTGGGAGCGATGTGATAATATGGTGACCTCTTGGATCCTAAATTCACTCTCTAAGGAAATCGCATACAGTGTAGAATATGCAAATGCTGTTGTTGAGCTTTGGAAGGAATTAGAGGATCGCTATGAACAAACTAATAGAGATAGGTTGTATCAAATTTAGAAGGAAATCAAGGATCATTCCCAAGGTACTCTTGATATCACTACCTACTATACCAAGTTGAAGAAGCTCTGGGAAGAGCTTACTACTTTGAACAAAGGGTCTCAATGTAATTGCACCTGTAATTATGGTGCAAAAGACAGTATGTACAAATCTGAGCAAGATAGGAGGCTGATACAGTTCCTTATGGGACTAAATAAGGTATATACAGTTGTTCGAGGCACCATACTTATGATGAATCCATTGCCAAGCTTGTCACCGGCTTTTTCACTTCTAGTTCAGGATGAAAAACAAACAGAGATTAGGCCAGTTAGCCATTTATATGTTGAGTCAACCTCACTGAATGTTAGTACATCCGGACAGGGGACTTTTATGACAAACTTCACAACAAACAACAATTACAGTGAAATTCCTAGAAACAGGCCCATATGTGAATACTGCAGAAAGAGCGAGGACATAGTACGGACAAGTATTACAAGTTACATGGTTACCCACAAAACAATCAGTATTCTACTCAAAATTTCACTCCAAGGCACTTCTCGAATGGTCAGAACTATAGCCAAAATTCTAGGTACAATAAAGGAAAGAGAGTAGTTGCATCTGTGCAAGGAGTTCCTAATAAACTTGTTACCACTAAAGAGAATGAGAACATGTGATGACCCAAATGGTCATCACTTGATTTATAAGTAAATTTTGTGTTTTGAGACCTTAGAAGCCTCCTTTTTTCTCATCTCCATTTGTGTGTGCAATCCCGGTGTATATCCGAAATGCTTTTATGTGGAAATTTGATGAAAATGCTAATTTGGCCTTTAAATTTAATTTAAAATGACTTCGGTCAATATTTTTGGTAAACGGATCCGGACTCGTAATTTGACCATCCCAGAAGGTCCGTAGGAAAATATGGTACTTGGGCGTATGCCCAGAATTCAATTTCGAGATCCCAAGCCTGATAAATGAATTTTTTAAGAAAATTATTTAACTGAAATCTTAAGAGTTTTTGGAAATTTGAATGTGTTTGAATCTGGTTGTATCGGGCCTGTATTTTGGTTCTAGATCCTGGTACAGGTCTTACATGATATTTAAGTTGTGCTTGTAAAATTTGGTAAGAAACGGAGATCATTTGACATGATTCGGACCCTAGTTGTTTTTTTTTAAACTTTGAAAGTTCTTGAGATTTTCTTTGATTTTGATGCTAAAATTGTAGTTGTTGATGTTATTTTGAAGATTTGATCACACGAGTAAATCCGTATGATGTTTTTGGACTTGCATGCATATTTGGTTTGGAGCCCCGAGGGCTCAGGTGAGTTTTGGATAGGCCACAGAGTGAAATTGGATTTAGGAGCAATTGCTGTTTATCTGGTATTTTTGCCCAGGTTGTGAGATCAGGCTTCGCAATTGCGAAGTGAACAGGTTTGGTAAATGCAACCCTAGGGTCACAAATGTGAACCAAGCCTGGGCAGGCCCTTTTCGCAAATGCAAACCCAGGGTAGGAATTGTGAAGCCCTCCCTTTCGCAAATACGATGTTACCTTCGCAAATGCAAAAGTTATCGGATTTCTTCATGGTCGCAAATGCAACATATGCTTCACATTTGCGAAGTCAGGATGTTTTTTAAAGGTTTGCAATTGCGAACCCTGGTCGCAATTGCGACGTTAGAGACTTGCTATATAAACTTTAGACGGGATTTCAACCATTTTTACAACTTTTTCAAAAACTAAACTCTCTTGGGCAATTTTCTAAAGAAAAGTTCTTCTCCAAATCGATTGTAAGTCATTTATAACTCGTTTTATTTAATCTACAACATCTTTTCATATGATTTGAACTCAAAATCAAGGGTTTTCATAGGGGGAAATTGGGTGTTTTGGGTAAAACTTAGGATTTTCAAATTTTGGGGAATTGGACCTCGATTTGAGGTCTGATTTCAAAATAAATTATATATTTGAGTTTGTGGGGTGAATGGATAATCGGGTTGTGGTTCGAACCTTGAGTTTTGACCATATGGGCTCGGGGTCGATTTTTGACTTTTTGGAGAAATCATTGGAAAACTTATTTTATGCATTATAATTGATTTATTTAGCATTTATTGATATAGTTAAGTAACTTAGGGCTAGATACAAGCGAATTGGTGGTGGAAACAAGAGGTAAAGTGGTAGTTGAGGCTTGTATTGTGTTCGTGGCATCGAGGTAAGTGTTTGGTCTAACCTTAACTTTAGGGATTAGGATTTGTGTCTTATTTGCTATGTGTTAATTGTTGAATACGATGTATATGCATGATGATGAGTATATATGTGTCAGAGTCAAGCATGCCCGTGGGTCTTACACTATAATTTATGTGCCTCCATTTCGTATTGTTCATGCTTTATATGATGATTGCTATTGTTGAACAAGGCTTGTGTAAGTAATGTTGGTAATTGAACCTTGTGGAGCGTTGGCTCAAGTTAAGAATTGAGTTGTGAAGTAAATGTGGAAAGGAGAAGAGGTTTATGATATTGTCTCCCTTGCCGGGTGTGATTGCTTTTGATATTATTTCCCTTGCTATGATGTTGTTACTCATGATATTGTTTCCCTTGCCGGGATATTGTTATTAAGTTATTATTCCCTTGCCAGGATTATATTGTGATGTTATTAATTCCCTTGCCCAAATTTCTTTGTGACAGTTCCTTGGGTGAGAAAGAGTGTAAAGCACAAATGGTAATGTCGTGTGTGATTTTAAGAGTGTTAATGCACGAAGGGTTATTCCATGCCAATATTGTAAGGTAAAAGCACGAAGGATGATTCTGTGTCGCACGGTATACAATATCGTGCCATGAGATGAGTGATAATGCACGAAGGATAATTCCTTACCATGATTATGTGAGGTAAAAGCACGAAGGGTGATGCTGTGCCGATTATATTGATTCTTATAGTGAGAACGAGAGTAAAAGCACGAAGGGTGATGCCATGCAATTGTCTTTGATTTTTGATTCTTGCTGATAATTTAATTATGGTGTTCTTTACATTTATCTGTTGGTTTTCTATTGTTACTTGTTGATCCCCGCAACATATTTCCCCCTCATATCTTTAACTGTAATTTCTGTCTTTATTTTTCCGATGAATATGATTTAACTACACAAGTTTATTTGGTAGTCTTGTCCTAGCCTCGTCACTACTTCGCTGAGGTTAGGCTAGGCACTTACCAACACATGGGGTCTGTTGTGCTGATATTATACTCTGCACTATATGCAAATCCTGGTGCTGCAGCTTTTGGACCGCAGTGAGGTTGCTGTTTTCAGTCTATTCAGGCGACCCGAGGTAGTCCTATAGGTGTCCGCAGGCCTTGGCGTCTCCTTCTATCTTTCCATACTTTTCCTTTTTTATATTTTAGAAACAGTTTTGTAATTATCTTTCAAATCCCTATTTGTAGTATTCCTAGATAGTCTGTGAGATTGTGACACCAGTTCTGGGTAGTTTTGTTATGGATCTCTATCGGAATTATTATTAAATTGTTACATTTTGCTCTTTCGCTGATTTATTTCTGCTGTCTAAATTAAGTTAAATCCACTATTGAAGGGTTTAAAATGAAAAAATTAAAGTATTTTGAATAATTGGCTTGCCTAGATTTTATTAGTAAGCGCCATCACGACTCACGAGGGTGAAAAATCCGGTCGTGATAGAACAAAACCATAAATGATAGAAGGAATATGAGTTTGACTGAAGAGAAGTATGAACAGATTGTAAGCTTATTTCAACAATTTCATGTGGGGAATGGAGATGCTGGGAGATCCTCAGGGGATTCACACTCACCTAGTGCCAATGTTGTCAACTTTGCATGTATGATAGTATGCACCTCTTCCATTGATTTTGGTGATGTTGTTCTTACACCAAAACTAGTACTGTACAAGGCCCTTTTAGTCCCTTCTTTCAAGTTCAATATTGTATTTGTTATTGGTTGGACAAACACCTTAAAGACAAGGCATCATTTACCGATGATACTTGTCTTCTACAGTCCCCTTCAGTGAAGAGGCATCTGGAGATTGGTAAAGTAAGAGATTGCTTGTAACTGCTTTGCTCCAAGTGTTTGAAAGACGAAAACTCCTCCACCATAGCTTCTGATCATCCATGTGTTGTAAATAGTCCTTCTTTGAATAATATGAAATGTCATCTACCTTCATTTGTAAGTAAGCCAACTCTAAATCAAATGCAGAACCTTTCTCTTTCAAATGGTAATACTTTTACTTTGAATGCTGATGTTTCCAAATCTAATTCATATCTTTTAAATAATGTGAATGTCTTATGTCCCAAACACTTGGACATGTGCCATTTGCAAAGATGAAAAGTATCTCCACCATACCTGCTGAATTTTCCCCCAAGCAACCATTTATATGCACAATCTGCCCCATGGCCAGACAGACCGAACTACCCTTTCCTCAAAAGACTAACACTTCTTCTAAAGTTTTTGAGTTACTTCATGTGGATTTATGGGGACCCTATAATGAAAACACTCATGACAAATACAGATACTTCATCACTATAGTAGATGATCATAGTAGAACCACTTGGACTCAGTTACTAGCATGCAAGAGCAATGCTTTACAAACAATCAAAACTTTCATCTCCCTAGTTGAAAATCAATTCAAAACCAATATTTAATCCATTAGATCTAACAATAGATTGGAATTTAATAGTGTAGAAACCAACATTTCCTTTCAGTCAAAAGGGATTATTCACCAAAGAACTTGTCCTTACGCACCACAAAAAAATGGAGTGGTGGAAAGGAAACATAGATATTTGCTTAAGACAGCTAGAGCCCTACTTTTCCAATCTAAATTACCTTTGAAGTATTGAGGGATAGTGTTTTCTAATAGCCACTCACATCATAAACAGATTACCCACTGCATATCTCTAAAATAGGTCCCCTTTTGAAGTCCTATATGGGAAGAAACCAGGTTATACACAACTGAGAAGCTTTGGTTGCGTGTGCTTTCCTACAACACCTAAGATTCACATAAGCAAATTTGAACCAAGGTCAGTTCCACATGTCTTTCTGGGTTATCCATTTGGTGTCAAAGGTTACAAAGTCTTGGATTTGTCAAAAAGAAAATACACATTAGCAGAGATGTTGTCTTCCATGAGTTTGTATTTCCTTTTGAAATATATTCTAAGTCTAAGTCTGTCTCACTTCCTAGATTCTTTGATAATATATCTTCTAATGAACTAGTGACTGTCAGTCATGGCAATGCCATAGAACTTCCTGGTAACAATTCACCTTCTGATTCTTCATGTGTGAGTTCACCTTGTCCAGTTGATCCTATACCTACCCTCCCTCTTCACCTTGTTTATCTTCTGATTCTCCCTTTAAAACTTCTCCCTGTGTCAATTCTGTACCTTCTCCCTCATACTCACCTCCTTCTCTCAGTTCCCCTTCAGTGCTTCATCCCTCTGAACGTTTAAGAAGATCACAGAGGGAGCACAAAAGTCCTACATATCTGAAACGCCATGTACATAATGTCAGCAATGTTGATAAACACTCTTTTTCTCTCAATAACTTGTTCTCTAACTGTCACCACATAGCCCATGAATAAATGAATCCTAACAGTCAGGCTTTGGTAAGCAACATTTGTAATGATAATGAACCATCGTTTTTTGAAGAGGCCGCTGTCAGCCCTGCTTGGTAGGCAGCCATGATTCAAGAGTTTGAGGAACTCTATGCCAACAATACCTAAAGCTTAGTTCCTCTTCCGCCCAATAAAAAGGTAATAGGTTGTAGATAAGTTTACAAAGTGAAAAACAAATCTGATGGTACAATAGAAAGGTTCAAAGCTAGACCGGTTATGAAGGGCTATACTCAGTAGGAGGATGCATACTTCACAGAGAACTTTTCTCCAGTAATCAAGATGACTACTATGAGAACACTTATTGTAGTTGCAGTAAAGAATAATTGGCAAATGTTTCAATTGAATGTGAACAACGCTTTTCTTCATGGGGATTTGCATGAACATGTGTATATGCAAGTCCTACCCGGTCTCATGGTGAAAGATCAATCACTAGTTTGCAAACTAAATAAATCCTTATATGGTCTTAAATAGGCTAGTAGACAATGGTATGAGAAGTTAACTAAGGCTTTGTGGTCTATAGGTTTCAACCATTCCTTGAATGACGATTCACTATTTTACGAGCAAGATAGAAATTTAGTGGTGTATGTGGCAGTATATGTAGATGATGTCTTAGTCACAGGAACAGACCAAGAGGGAATACTTCAATTGAAAGCTTTCCTTCATGTCAAGTTTAAGATAAAGGATTTAGGAAACTTGCACTACTTCTTAACATTGTAAGTTATATACAAGCCTGATGGTGTAGTTATTTCTCAAAGAAAATTTGTTCTAAATTTGCTAAAAGAGTACAATTGTTTGGAGTACACTGCTTTAATTTCACCTCTTGATCCTAATGAAAAGCTCAAAGCCAAGGAGGGCAAACCATTGGAAGATACATCCTTTTACAGAAAGCTAATAGGAAAATTAAACTTTCTCACCAATACACGATTGGACATAGCCTTTGGAGTACAACACCTAAGCCAATTCATGCAAGACCCTAGGGAACCTCATCTGAAAGTAGCCTATCACTTGCTAAGGTATCTCAAGGGTGATCCTACTTTGGGAGTCTCTATGTCCATGTCTGAGGACTGGGCTATTAGAGCTTTTTGTGACTATGATTGGGCCTCTTGCCCAAATACAAGAAGGTCTGTCAGTGGGTACATTGTTCTATTGGGAAACAGTCCACTCAGATGGAAATCTAAAAAGCAAAAACTGTCTCTCTATCTTCAGCAGAGGTAGAGTACAAATCTCTTAGAAAGGTGGTTGGTGAGCTTGTTTTGTTGAGCAGGCTTCTATCTGAACTGAGAGACCCTTCCATTCATCCCATTTTTGTATTTTTTGATAGTTTGTCAGCTCTACACATAGCTAAAAATTCAGTCTTTCATGAGCGTACTAAACATATCGAAGTTGATTGTCACTTTGTGAGGAAACAGCTGCAAGAAGGCTTTATTTTACTGCACCACATTACAACTGACCATCAACTGGAGGATATACTTATCAAGGCCCTAAGAAGCATCAAGCACTCTAGATTATTAGCCAAGTTGGCTGTGTTTTCACCACCTCCAACTTGGGGGGGGGGGGGGGGGGGGAGGGG
>MU730992.1:111978-145295 GCA_026770625.1 Nicotiana glauca
ATAGTCAGATAATTAGTTGGTGTAGTTAGAAAGTTAATTAATATTAGTTTGTTAATAATGTCAGCTGTACAAAATTGTATAAATATGCTCTGTATTGCATCAATAAAGTATGAGCTTCATTTAATCAATTCCACCGCCTTTCTTCTTCTCATTCTCTCCCAGTTCTAGAAGCTTCACTGCTCACCATGGCAGACATGACTGAGCTTATTCATTCTGATTCTCAGTGAAAATATTTACAAAAATGTCCAACTAAACTAGTTACATATGAACCAACTTTATAATCAATATAAGTTTAATAAAATTATCCCAAAAAAGTATTTAAAAGCTCATAGGGTTACATATTTTTTTAGAATTTTAAGTATTTAAGACTTAAAGGTAGTAACTTTCTTCTCTATACCTTTATCACCGAAAGAAGAAAATTGTTGATTGCCAATAAAATACTTCCAAAATAAAGAAATAAATCATCCATAAGAAGTAGATAATGAGCAATTGTACCATTTTTATAACTTATAATATATAAATTACATCATAATAAAGAATAATAACCATAGAGCTATAGATTCGTACCAGCAAAATCATGAAGAAGATTGATTGCACGCCTTTGTTTTGATTCTTGAAACCCTAACTTTAGGAAGTTTGGGGTTGAAGAAGCTTCAATTTCTTAATTTGTTGTGTTCCCGAGAAGATTAAGACCCTTTTAATTTTTTATGTTTTTGAAAAGAGTATAAAAATCCATTAAGTCAATGAAGTACAATAAAAAAGTATTTAAGTGATTAAATGAGTCCAAAACTTTTAGGGAACATGAAAAGACACCTCTTTAGTGAAAAAGAACAAAGGGGGTCAAGAAAATGACAAAAAATACTCCTGCAACTCTAATAAAAGATAGAGTAAAAGTGGAGAATAGAACTCGGGTCTCTAACACGAAACAGAAGTAAGATCAAATTTTCCACCATTGAACCCATAGCCCATTTTAGTTGTGGGTTTATCGTTTAATATATAACCAAATTTCACTGAATTTGTATACTATATGCTTGGTATTTATCGAAAGTTATGGGATCACTTGAACCCATACCCAATATGCTGGATCTGTCCCTGTTCGCTGCTTTGTATTAAAAGAACGATATGCAAAATAAAAAAATACATCTCAAATGTCCATCCACTCTCCTAAAGTGTTCCCTCACCATTCAGCCAACACTAAACCCTGAAATAGAAAAATATGCCATGGTGCTAATCCAAACTTTACAACAAATGACCTCTCCACCTCTGGACACCCAACTTGCACTAGTTCTTAAGGGCACGAACCCAGTTCCCCCTAACCCACTTGTAGAAGTATCCTATACTTCTTCAGATATGATTTTTATGCTTTGGAATTGTCTTGGTACTCATAATACCGACTTTTGTCGTAATTTTCGCGCACTACTGGATTACCATGCTCCGAATTTAATAGTTTTATTTGAAACCCACATGCAAAATTATATTTTACCAACCTCTATGAGGTTCCTAATAATAGCCAAGAGGGTGGTATTGTTATGCTATAGCATGAACATCTACTGAGTGTTTAAATTGTAGCGATGACGGACCAAGAGATACACATAATGATTCAGGTACTCCCTAATCTACAAAAGTATTTTTATGCTATTTATATTAGTCCTTGTTATGCTAATAGAAAATTATTATGGCCAAAACTTATGTGTCTTTTTTGCCATTATAAGGGTCCCTGGATTAATGGGAGCAACTTCAATGAAATATTGCACTTCACTGAGAAATTTGGCTAGCACTCTATAAATAACTCATGTTCAAAACAATTTGGGGACTGTATAAATTTTTATAATTTAGTTGACCTTGGTTACAATGGTAGTAAATATATCTAGACAAATAAAAGACGTTATGACTATCATATTTCATAATGTTTGGATAGAATCTTCACAAATTATGAATGATTATCTTTATTTCGTGAGTCTACTGTGCGCCAGTTACCCTGTACCCACTTAGACCAAACTCCCTATTACTTACACTCCAATTACCACGCAATAATAAATCAAACATCTTTGGTCTTGAAACCATTTGAATGTCACATCCCAACTTTATACACATACTCCGTGATAGTTGGCATAATTCTCCCTCCTTACTAGAAACCATTGAACACTTCCAACACAATATAAAATATTAAGAACTAATGGTTGCAAAAATTGGTTCATGTCTTTTTGACCTAGTCTTTACTTGAGAAAGAGGAACCTAGTCTAGGTTAACTTGGCTAACAAGGAATTGGGCTAATAAAGAGGTTGATTAGTCTAATTGAAGGGTTCAAAGTAGAGATGGTGAGAATCCAATAAATTCGTACGCAAGATACCCGAATTGGATCCCTTTCATAGATGGGAATTGATGAATTAAGGAAGCAGTGGCACTTTCTCCCGATGTTTTGCCAGAAGCTCGTTTCCGACAGAAAGAGAAAACTTCAGCCCCAGACCGAAAGGTGGGCGTCTCGATCTAAACCAGCCTTGTCTACAAAGAATTGATACATCGAGAAGGTAGCATTTCGAACTAGAATGCCCGACTTAAGCTCATATCAACTATTTAGTTTGATACCCATTTGGGTTTGAGAAAGCCAAATTGGAAAAAATCACTCTATAACCGAGAGGAATTGAGTTGGTAACGTAGAGTTGAGAGCTCTAATACAACCCAATCAACCAAATAAGTATTAACATATTTAACCCATTAGGCGAACACCTAGGTTAAAGTCACATCCCTGGGCTTTTAACTATTTGGAAAGACACATCAATAATAATCAATCGCTTTTTAGTTTCTTCTTTTAGCTTATAATTGTTAGAATAAAAGTATAATTAGAAATCATCAAAACCAAGTGTTTGAAACTGTAATTTAGTAGTTGCATTTGTTTTTGTCAAGTGTATATTTCTCACACCCATTATAGCTCCGTGCGAAAATCGACCCCTACTTTTGTTGGGTACTATTCTTCCAACGACCGTTTCCATTTACTGTTGAGTGCGATTGGACGTGGACTAGAAAGACTAGTTACTTTCTTCTTAAACTTGATCTAAAAAAAGCTTTTGATCGAATTGAATGGTCATTTGTTCGATAGGCCCTACAATACTTTAGTTTTCCTCCTTATCTCATCAAACTAATCATGTCTTGTGTCACCACTACATCCGTATCAATCCTTGTCAATGGTTCTCGCACCCTATGTCACGATCCAAAATTCAGCTAGTCGTGATGGCATCTAACCCAACCCGCTAAGTAAGACAATTAACAATTATCCAATTCTAATAAAATTTAATAAGACAGTTAAGAAAAAGAAATATCTAAATCCTATACATTTCTCAAGGATTGGTAGTACAAATCATGAGCCTCTAAGATTTGAATATACAAAGCTAGTATGAAATAAATACATTATCTGTCAGATATGTACATAAATAAATTTTTCTAAGGCTACTATGAACAAGATGCAGCTACATCCGAATAGCAGGTACATCTTTAATTCTGGCTTCTGTCGATCACAGATATCATCATCCAATATCTGCATGTAAGGTGCAGAAGTATATTATGAGTATAACTGACCTTATGTACTTATTAAGTAACAAACCTAACCTTAGGTTGAAAGTAGTGATGAGCTGGAACATAGGTTGGGTCCAACACCAATAGCCAACAAAAGCTCATAACAACATAATGAAAGTAATAAAAGAAGTAACTCAGAGATAAAATTCTCACCTCTTTCAATGTTCCAGAAAAATAGATCCTCTTTTCAAGTATATCAGTGAAAACCCAAAATTTTTACCAAAATATCCGAAAATATGAGTAAGTTTGAAGACTGTAATTTTTTCCAAAAAACCTTTCCATAGGTAAAATTTTCATTTTCAAATGGCATGAGGAAAATACTTCATATGCCTATATGCCAATATGTGTGAGAAGTCATGAATGATGTGATACCATACAACATGAGGAAAAATGCATCTCTATGCTTGTATGTCATGTGTGCATGTCAATACAGAGATAAACTCATGTACTCACACTCTTAGAGTACTCAATCTCATTGTCGTACACTTTCTACTCACTATGCTCAATACTCAGTCACTCAGCACTATACAATACTTGCTGCGATGTGCAACCTGATCCACATATAGCCATAAGGCCTATTGCGGTATGCAACCCGATCCACATATATATAGCCATAAGGCCTGTTGGGGCATGTAACCTGATCCACATATATATTGCGATGGTCACCCGATCCACATATATATAGCCAAAAGGCCCGTTGCAGCGTGCAACCCGATCCATATATATATACGCTTACCGAGGGTGTGTACAGATCCGGAGGGGCTCCTTCAGCCCAAACGCTATAACAAGCCAATCATAGTATCAATCAGTAAAACATGTTGCGGCGTGCAACCCACTCTAATCATAAACCTGTAGAACATACTGCAGCATGCAATCCGATCCCATAATATCACTCACACTTAGGCTCTCACCCTCACTCAACCATCAATATTTCCAGTGTTTCGGCCTCACAATGCCACGAAACTAGCCCAAAATGATGATGTGATGTGTCAATAAATAATAACAGAGACTGAGATATGATATGAAATAAATGAACATGATTGAGTGTGAAATTTCAATTTAAACAAATAATTCAACAGCAATATGATTTAGTGGGTCCTCACACAATAAACATGTAGCCTAGACATGGTTTCCAACATGGATCAAAGCTCAATAGCTTAAGTACGTAGAGATTTCATGGTTACAGATAAGATCAGGTAACTACATAGTACCAAATGAATAACAGAGTGACAATTCACATGGTGCAAGACCACACGACCGTCACCTATCATGTATGTCACCTCAACACAAAATACATTCCACGTAATTCGGGGTTTCATACCCTCATCACCAAGTTTAGTGTTACTTACCTCTGTGAGAACCCGGTCGGTCGTCTTAAGAATTAGCACCTTGATCCCCTATTAACTACTTTTCCCGTATTTATTTCTGCTATTTTGATTTTCCGGGTTGTTCAGTTTTAAGTTTCGGAGAGTTTTGGGACATTTAGTCCCTAAATGAGAGCTTAAGTGTTGAAAAATTGACTGTAGTCGAAACAGTATGAAGATGGCCTGGGATTGGAAATCTGATGGTTCCATTAGCTCCGTCACGTGATTTCGGGCTTAGGGGCATATTTGGATTGTGTTTTGGAGGTCTGTAGCTAATTTAGGCTTGAAATGCCAAAAGTTGAATTTTTTAAGCTTCCGGCCCGATAGTAATATTTTGATCCGAGAGTCGAAATAGAATTATGAGAGTTTCAATAGTTCCGTTGTGTTATTTGGGATGTGTATGAAAAATTTCAGGTCATTCGGATGTAGTTTAGTTGTGTTTTTGATCAAAAGCGTAAATTAGAAGATTTTGAAATTCTTAGGCTTGAATCCGAAGCGAAATTGGTGTTTTGATTTTGTTTTGAGCATTGCAAAGATTGGAACAAGTTTGAATGATGTTTTAGGATTTGTTGGCATGTTTTGTCGAGGTCTCAAAGGCCTCGGGTGTGTTTCGGATGCTCAACGGGATATTTTAGAACTTAGAGAAATTGCAGCAACCCGGTTTTGGTTTCCTTCTTTGCGTTCGCGAGTGGGACCTCATGTTTTTGAAGAAGAACTGGGGCTGGGGGAATGTTATGCTTCGTGCTCGCGAAGGATTTTGATGTGGATCTGAAGGTTTGGCCTTCGCGTTCGCAAGGGAGGTCCCGCATTTGCGAAGGGTTGGGGTCTTGAGCTATGCGTTTGCGAGAACAAAGCCGCATTCGTGATGGACTGGGAAGCTGAGCTTTGCATTCTTGAATAGGGTGTTGCGTTCTTGAAGAAGGAAAAGTGGTCAACATCAACTTGTGCTTCGCGAACGTGAGGCTTTGATCGCGTTCGCGAAGAAGGAGTTAAATGCCTGGACAAAATTATTTAAAAGGTCTATTACGCAAATTTTAGCCTAGGTTCCTCCATTTTTAGGCGATTTTGAAGCTTCTTGAAGAGGGTTGAAGAGGGATTCAAGGGGAATCACTTGGAGGTAACATTTTTGACTTCATAACTCGTTTTTATGTGATTAAAGACCTAATTAGTGGCGGAAAATTTGGGAAAAATAGGTAATTAGGGCTTAAGATTAAGAGACCTTAAAGGGGGTATTTCAAGGGTCAATTGAACTCTGATTTCAGTTTTCTTATTATGCATATATTCGTGAGAGTATGAGGATTCCAAAAAGGTAAATTTACCTGATTCTGAGACGTGGGTGTGAGGAGCTTTTTGTTCATTTTACCTAATTTCGCGTATTAGCTTAGAATTTAATTGTAGAATTAGTTATTTGAAGTGTTATTTACAATATGCAATTGAATTGAATAGATTTGGGCCATTTGGAGTCGAGTACTCGTGGCAAGAGCGTGGTTTCGGGTTGATTTGAGCTTGTTCGAAGTAAGTGGCTTGGCAACCTTGTGTGGGGGACTTTTTCCTTAGGATTTGGTATATTTGATAATTGAAATGCCTTGTACGTAAGGTGTTGAGTGCGTACTTGTGCTAATTGTTGGAAATCGGCTTTTCATTAAGTAACTACTAGTATGTTTTCTTTCCCATTTTATTACTGGCACTATTTAAGCCTGTGTTAGTTTAGGAAAGCATGTCTAAGTGATTAAATTTCCTTATTTGTTCAACTACTTTACCTGAACTCTGTGCAGCATGCTAGGCTAGACTATTAGTTTGCCTTAATATGAAGTTTGACATTTTCGAGTGTTTTCTCCTATTGTTGTTGTATATTTACATTGGGATTACAAATGTGGGACTCCGATAGCTCCCCCTATCTGTTTATATTTGGGACTACGGATGTGGGATTCCGGTAGATCCCCTGCACAGTTATATGGAACTATAGGAATGCACCCGGTAAATTTTCCCAGTACTGGGTATTTATGTTTGGGACTGCGGAACGGGTTTTCAGTAGATCCCCATATACTATGAGCTGGACTACGGATTGCTATCTCGAGAGACCTATTGGATATATATATTTGGGACTTCAGGACGGTATCTTTGAAGGTCTGCGATCGATATTATTGGAGTTGAGATGTATTTTCCTTCGGTGTTTACGTTGTTCTGTATAGTTGTTGCTGTTCTTTTATATCCTTTGTTGCTTTTACTGCTGTAATTATTTATACTGCTCTATTCTACACTATCGAACTATATCTTTTATTTAACCTCAGTAGGGCTCTGACCTTTCTCGTCACTACTCAACCAATGTTAGGCTTGGCACTTACTGAGTACCGCTGTGGTGTACTTATGTCTTTTCTACGCATGTTTTTCATCTGCAGATCCAGGTTCTTCTACCCAGTCCTATCACCCCTGAGGCGAGGCGACTGCTCTATTCCTGCTTTTTAGTATTTAGCCCTTATGTATTTTCTGTTCTTGTTAAATATTTTGGAGTTAAAGCTATGTAGTACTTCTTAGCTTGTGATTCATGGATTTACGGTTTTGAGAGTATGTATTGGTTTTGAGAAGTTAAGTATTGTGTATTACGAGTGGCATTTTAAATAATGTTCTTTCGGTTATTTTGACTTCTAATTATTTCTTCTGCAAGTTTGTTTATGTTCCGCATTGTTAGGCTTACCTAGTCGTAGAGACTAGGTACCATCACGACAGTTCACGGAGGGTGAATTGGGCTAGTGACAACCTTGAACAAGCCAAATCCAATACCCAACAAGCCAAATGATGCCCCAAAAATGTCATCCGGTGCGTACCGACCTCCGAATGGTTCTAAACTAGCCAAAACCAACTCAAATACATCAAATAATGGCAAAGGAAACAAACCCAATCAATAATTGTTGAATCTTTAATCAAAATCCCAAAATTGACCAAAAAGTCAAACATGGGTCCGTGCCTCAGAGCTCTAAAAAACTTACAAAATCCGATAACTCTTTCAACTACGAGTCCAACCATACTAGTTTCACTAAGATCTGACTCTGAATCGATGTTCAAAACTCAAAAAATCACTTGATGAAATTTTAGACAAAACCCCTAAATTTTACTTTAAAATCATCAATCAAATAGCAAAAAGCGAAGATGGATTTATGAAATATAACCAAAATCGAGTATAGAAAACTTACTCCAGTCCATATGGTTAAAATCACCTCCAAATATTATCCAAATCCTAGCTCCCCAACTCAAAATATGATCAAATAAACAAACCTTCAATATTAAGTATTTTTGCCTAGCTGTTCTGCCTCATTTTGTATGCTAAACAATCTCGAAACTCACTTTTGATGCCTCTAATGGATTCTTTTTGAAATTTCATTTAAGTTAGGCTTTTTAATCACTCCATTTGACATTAAAATGAAGGAGATATGTTGGTTTCAATATTTAAAAATAGTGCAGATTTTTAAATACGAAGTCAGTGGCAATTTAGTAATTAATCTAAAAAAAATCTGGCAACCCACATCTTAGTAAAATGATTATAAGATCCTCATACGATGTCTAAATTTGATGATTCTTTTTTGACATGGATCCATAATTACGATACGGATCTAATGCTTCAATAAAAATAGAAATCGAAGCTTATTTGTTTAATATAGTACTATTTATGCTTGAAGAAATGACGTCAAAACATAAGAAAAACGAGTGCAACATATCTCAAACCTATTTAAATCTCACCCGAGCCCCTAGGGACCCCATACGTACATACCAGCAAGTACCAGAACATAAGATGGACCTACTCGAGGCCTCAAATTACACATAAAAATATCGAAACGACGAAAAGCACCTCAAATCAAACTTAATGAAATGTTGAACTTTCGACTTCCAAAAAACTCACACCGAAACATATCAAATCAACTTGTAATGAACTCAAATTTTGCACACAAGTCCTAATATATCATGCGGAGCTACTCGCGCCCCCAAATTGCCGAGCAAAGTGTGAATGCTCAAACTGACCGGTCGGGTCATTAAACCCTATGTTTTATCCCCTCACGTGGGATTCGTCGGGAAGGTCCCCTAACCCTAGGCATATTCATATTATATATGAAATTACTTACTTGAAAAATTGATATGGAAGTCGACTAACAACTATGGCAACTTATCAGCTTATCTCGTCATGGACCATAGCTCCACAGATCTCACATATGTTCATCGCAGATGATATCATTCTTACATCTACAACTTCAACCACTAGTTTCCATGCCATCATTGATATTCTTAATGAATTCAACCAAATTTCTGGCAAAAAGATTAATTTTCAAAAATCAAAAATCTTTTTCTCTAATAGTTGCACCTCTGAAGATAGAAACTTTATTCTCACTTCTCTACCCATACATGAAGGATCATCCTTCGGCAAATACCTTGTTTTTTCCTGTTCACCTCCCGACCTTCAAGGCATGATTTCTAATTTCTTCTTCATAATTTTAAAACTAAGCTCACTGGTTGGAAGACAAATTTCCTTAGCATGGCAAGATGCACCATTCTTATTAACTCCACCCTCAACAGTTTACTAACTTATGTGATGCATTATATTAAACTTCCTCAATATATAGTCCAACAATTAGATCGATATCAACATAATTTTCTCTAGGGGACAACTCCCAATAAGAAAAAAATTAAGCTCCTCAAATGGAACAAAGTTACCACCCCCGAAGCATCATGGTGGACTGGGTATCCAAAAGATTCACCTCAAGAACCAGACCTTATTAGCAAGTCAAGCTTGGCGACTACTCAAACAACCCTTTTTCTTTATGAGCCTCCACTCTACTACATAAATATTTCTATCACTGGGGGGATCGAAACACCAGTGGGTCCTTCATTTGGAATAACCTTGTTACTAGATGGCAATTACTCCAACAAGGAATAAAATGGATTTATTAGTAATGACTCTCATATTAACTTTTGGACAGACTCGTGGCTACACTACAATACACCATTTCATAACTCTTTAATTGGAACACTGCCATGTCACGCATATACAAATACTGTCTCTACTTATCTTTCCCATGGCCACTAGGACTTCACATTCCTTCTTTTTGAACTACCCCTATCAATCCTACAGAGTATACATAATGTCCATATCCCTTCCTACGCACCTTCTTTCGACTCCTTTACTTGGGCCCTTACAAAATAGGGGACAATCACCACTAAATCACTTTACCACCATCTACTTCCTATAACCTCTAAACACTCCATCATGTGGAGAAACTCCAAATACCTCCAAAAATAGAATATTTCCTCTGATTATGTGGCAAACATCGACTACCTAAGGCGGCATTCTATCACTCCCTAGGTATACTTACTAATGATACTTGTTCCCATTGCCTGAGTAGTCCCAAAATTATCACCTATCTTTTCCTCGAATGCGCAATAGCCACACAACCCTAGTCTAACATTAACATATTCCCAAAAATCGCTAGTCTGGATACTCTTGAGGACCTCCTTCCCCCTCCCCCAATTCGGTGATTGAATAAATTATCTTACATAACGATTCTCTCAACTACCTCAATATCCCAAATTTTTTTCTCATAACTTTTTGTTTCTGACATACTTGGCTAGCTATAAATGCAAAAGTCTTTTGGTCACATACAACATCGCTTTCCTCATATCATATCTTTAATATGGTAGTAGAATACTACTACATTACTGTTATACCACCGTTTCTACATAGTCGTATACCTCTACCTATCAAATGGCACCCCTTAGCATCACAACATTTAAACTAAACACCGATGTTTCAGCTAGGTTAAATAAAGGTTAGGATAGGCATGGCGGTGTGATACGTAACTCATCAGGTACGTGGCTCACGGGCTTTGTGGTACACCATATCTCTCATGGAAGTATTGAAACTGAATTAGTTGTATTATATCACGGTTTGCAATTAGACTTTACTCATGGATACAAACCACTCAAAGTGAACCCCAAATGCACAAGCAGTTATTATTATCTTACGGATATCGAATCCTTTATATTCTAATCTTATACATGATTGCAGCTTTTTGCTCGCGCAACTGGATGATCCAATCATACTTTACACTTACAAGGAGCAAAACCAAGTAGCCAATTTACTAGAAAAGTCTGAAAGCTATATGGATAGTTCTGCAGGCATCACTATTTTTTCACAACCACCATCTTTTTCTTGCACATCTTCAGAGGACGACCGCTCAGGAGAACTTTTTGTTAGAAAAGTGGAGCCATCAACTCTTCTGCCCTCAATATGTTTGCAAAGTTCTCTTGGACGATTTTTGTGTAGTTCCCGGGATACGGGAACGAATTGTAGTAGTTAGTAGTAGTTTTTCCCCAGATTTCCCCTATTGCACGACCCATAACGAGATCGCTCCCTTAGGACTATGTCTATGTTTTCACATGCTCCTTGTACTACTCCACATTAAAATAACATAAATAGTTATCTTTTGAACACAAAAAACATTAAAAAGAAAGAAAAATCTTATTTTTGGATAATGTTTATCTATAATAGCCAAAAAAAATTTAAACATCAAATATTTTTATAGGAGTATAACGTTCATTCATTATAAAAGTAAAAAAAAAATGTCAGAACAAATAATTTTGTTATAGAGAGATTTGACTGTTATATGTAGCCCATGTAATGACCACCAAATAAGAGTAATACTATTATTAACACAATCTTCTTTTAGCATTAGAGATTAGTTAAAGACCCCCTTCAACAATTATCTTTAATTTTTATTATATTTCCTTTCAACTTTCTTGATTCTTGACTTGTTTTTGGCAAGTAAACATCTTTGTATTAACCACCAATGCAAATATTTATAAAGCACTAGATCACCACGACCTACTTCCAAACTGGAAAAAAAATCTCAATCTAACCTTCATGGCCTCCTAACCTCATTTTTCCAAATACTCTCATGATGCTAGCTACTCAGTATTTACATTTTCTAAGAAAGACACGAGTATAACCCTCAACTCTAATATTTCATATGCATACCACTCTCCTGTCAAGGACATCCCATGTAGTTGCTTCCTTATCAAAGATCCTTGTATTCCTCTTACTCTACACTTTGTGTTTATATTCTGTGTACACTAATTTGAGTAATCAGGCCACTTGAGATCGACCTTTTGTTTTCATTATAATCCAGTAATGCCAATCAGTCCATGATGTTATAGAAAGTTGGTGTATCTGTAACCATTGCGTGAGTCTGGACCATAAGCTTCTACCAAATGTACATTCAGCAAATATATAATCTCTCATTTTTGGAGTTTGATTGCAAAAGTAGCATGTGTCTATTGGCCAATACACTAGCAATGAGTTATATAGCAGTGTGCATAGGCTATTGGCATATATTCTTTAATGCTTGAAGGGTTAGAAACTTTAGGAAGTTGTAACGACACGACTAGTCATTTTGAACTTTTACACTTTAATTGCCAGTTCTCGAGCATGACTTGCCCCGTGTTAGATATTATGACTAATGTCGATCATTGGTTTTGATTTTCGGGAAGATTCAGAATGAATTTGAAAGAACAGTTTCAGTTGAAAGCTTTAAATTTACAAGGTTTGACCGAGAGTAGACTTATTTGTATATGAGATCGGATCAGAGTTTTTATGATTTGGTTAGCTCCGTTAGATGGTTTGTGACTTAGGAGTGTGATCAGAAGTAATTTTGGAGGTCCGGTGTAGAATTAGGCTTGAATTGGCGAAGTTAGTATTTTGGCGAATTCCGGTCGATAGGTGGGATTTTGATCCGAGGGTCGAAATAGAATTCCGAGAGTTACTGTAGCTTCATTAAGTGATTTGGGATGTGTGAACAAAGTTTTAGTTCATTTGAACGTCGTTTGGTTTGGCTTTTGATCAAATTCGTATTTTGGGAGTTTTAGAAGAACTTAGGCTTGAATCCGATATAATTTAATGGTTTTGGCATCGGTTGAGGTGTTTTGATGATTGGAGAAAATTTGAATGATGTTTTTGGATGGGCCTCCGGGTAATTTCAGATGGCTATCAAGATGAATTTTGGACTCGTATTATTGCTGAAGATTTGCTGTTGCTGGTATTTTTGCACCTGCGGAAAAGGGACCGCAGGTGCGGTCTCGCAGATGCGGGTAATGGTCGCAGGTGCGAGTTTTGTTGGGAAGGTTGGTTTCCGCATACACGGACAAGGAGATGCATCTACGGTGTCGCAGATGCGGCGTGGTTATCATAGGTGCAGAATTTTGACATAAGGGAATTTCCACAGAAGCAGATATGGGTCCGTAGAAGCGGAAGCCGCAGATGCGAATTTAGACTGCAGAAGGGGTCCTGGGCGAACAATGAAGCTCCGCTGAAGCGGAGGATTTCCACAAAAATGGAAGTCGCCGAAGCGGTAAACGGATCGTAAATACAAAAATGCCTGGCAGAAGGGTTTTAAAACTTTCATTTTTTTTCCGCGAGCTAAGCTATTGTTCCACCATTTTTGAACCTCCTTGAGAGCTTTTGGACGGGAATTGAAGAGGTTTTCAACTGAGATTGATTGGAGGTAAGTCCTATGAACTAAAAACATGATTTTGTTGTGAATTGACCTTGAAATCCATGGAAACTTAGCAAAAGGGGGAAAACTAGGGTTTGAGTTTTAATATTTCAAATTGGGATTTGAGGGGTCATTTGAACTCCAATTTTGGTGTTCTTTATATGTATAGACTCGTGGTGAGATATGGACCCGTTGGTGTAAGAAATTTTGAGTTTCGAGAAGTGGGCCCGAGGCTCGGGTTTTGGTAATTTTGGGATATGTACCCGTTATTGTTTGTTTTCGCTTGGGCTTTGTTCCCTTGGCATATTGTGATGTTCGCTTTGTCTTTGGATAGATTCGACGCACGTGGAGGCCGAATTGAGGGGCAAGGACTTCGCGAGCTAAATTTTGCCGGTTCGAGGTGAGTAATGATTGTAAATGATATCCTGAGGGTTTGAAACCCCGGATTTGCGCATCGTAGTGCTATATTGAGGTGACTTGCATGCAAGATAGCGAGCGTGGGGTAGAGCACCATTGGGAATTGTGACTTGGTCCGTCCCGATTGATAATTTTACCGCATATTTGACTGAAACTTATTTGTTATTATCATGGTTTGGGTTGGTTGCCGTATTTGGGCTTCGTGCCAACTATTTGAACTCTGTCCTGTTGATATCTACTGTTTTACAAACTCAGCAAATCTTACTCAGATTTGAAACTTAAATGATATTTTGGGCTGAGAACTACTGTTTTACAACTGCCCGAGGGGCTTGTGATGATTTTTGGACTGAGTGAGGCCAAGGGCCATATGTGAGGATATGCTGAGTGATATGAGGCCGAGTGCCTGAGATATTTTATATGCCGCGAAGTGGCTTGAGTGACATGAGGAGGCTTTCAGGCCTTATGAATGATGTGAGGAGGCTTTCAGGCATTGTGAGTGATGTGAGGAGTCTTTCAGGCCTTATGAGTGATGTAAGATGGCTTTCAGGCCTTATTTTATATGCCATGAGGTGGCTTGATATTTTTCTTGGGCCGTAGGGGGCCCCTCCCAAAGTCTGCACACCCCAATGAGCGCCGTCGACGGTATATGGATCGGGCTGCACACCGCAATGAGATGTGGATCGGGCTACACACCGTAGCGGTTACTATATGATACTGTTCTGAGAGTGATCTGAGAGAGAGAGAGAAAGCCCGAGGGGCTGAGAGTGTTTCTGAGAGTGAACCTGAGGGACCGGTACTATTTTGAGATATTGCCCAAGGGGCAAACTTTTATGTTTTCATCTTGCATATTTAATTGCATTTTTACCTGTTATATTGTGGTATTTGTACTTGAGGGGCAGATTTTCTGTGCTTATCGACACTAACTATTTTGAAATCATTTTCGTTACTGTTGAAAAGATCATTTTCAAAAGAGATTTAGACCGAGCCAAGATATTTCCAAAGATTTCACAGCCTTACTATTTTTTGAAAAAAATGTACCCTGTTTCTATACAGCATTATGGTTTGCTTTACAAGACTTCTTACTGCTCGGTTGTTATTTACCTTTATTACTCACTGGGTTAGAATACTCACTTTACTCCCCGCATCTCGTGTGCAGATGCTGGTATCTATTCACCCGATAGCGGGTTTGGGCCGATCATAGGTAGAGTTATATGAATTAAGGAGGTGACTGTCAATGTTCGCAGCACCATGTTTGACTCTTTTATTTATTAATCTGGTTTTTTAAATTTTAGACCTTGTAGTGGGTTTACATTTTGATAGATGCTCATGACTTGTGACAACCCGATTAGGGCTGTGTTGGGTTGAATTTCCGCTAATTAATGCTATTAAGTCATATTTAAGTTGTTTAATTATGTTTAACTATTTTTAAAAAGACGAGTTGGGTTAGTTGGCTGGCCTCGTCTTCACGAGAGGCGCCATCACGACCAGTGCAGTGTTTGGGTCATGAAAAGTTGGTATCAGAGCCTAGGTTACTAGGTATCACGAGTAGGTTTAGTAGAGTCTCGCGGATCGGTACAGAGACGTCTGTATTTATCCTCGAGAGGCTGCACAACCTTTAGGAAAACTTCACATTCTTGAATTCTTATCGTGCGTCCTTGATTCAGGTTGAAAAGAGACTTTTGAAATTCCTTCCACGTATTTTTATGCACGCATAAGCGCTCAGCATTAGATGTGCCTTGATGGCTTGTGATTCCCCGATCAAGGGGCAAGATGTGATCTCTGTGAGTTTGATATTGGGCCAGTCTGGAGGACTTGAGGCCGGATCTTTGCCTATGGCTTGAGCACCGAGGTATTGATTGTGTGAGTAAGTGTTTTGAACTTATATATTCGACAATGTCCCTATTAGAGGAAGTGACGGTTGAATAGCTATGTGATGAGTATGTTAATACGGCGGGATGTATCTATGTAAGTTGGAAGTGACGAGGAAGGCCTGCGGGTTGATAAATGAACTAGTAAGTGTATGATTCCATTGTGATTGGATGTGTAACTCCAATTTATGGGCGCATGAAGAATCGTTTCGTGTCTCCTAGATGGGAGTGAAGTAAATTTCGTATTGCGGTATGAGTTCAGACTCAGGAAGATAAAGTGGCTGTGTAATTAGTATGATGGTGGAAGGTATACGGCAATGTTATATTGAGGCAAAGCAGGTGGGTTATCCCCTGCGGAGTGTTCCGAAGTGGTGTGATTTTTATGTGTAGGTTAGAAGGTCTCATGTGTAATGGAATGGTACGTGTTGAAATTTGAGATTTTAGATTGCTTAAGAGAGTGGGCTTGACTATTACGGGGATGAGTGTGATATTTTGCAGAAGATTAAAGCACTGGATGACCTGTGTTTTCACAACTTATAGATGATTTGAGTTAAATCTCACTATGGTATTGTGGCATCAATAGAGTAAAAGTGTTATGAGATATTGAGTGTATCTTGATCTATGGCTTCGAGCCAAGTGGGCGAGTCTGATGTGAGTAGTCTACTACACGGTTAGGTGCTATGTTGGTTCCAGTTTGGGGCGTGCGAGTGACTTAGTTATGGCTAGAGTAAAGGAAAATTTTGACAAAGGTTATACTATGCTTCATAGGGTATGAGAATCACAAAATGTCTAGAGTGTTATTAGTGAAGAATGCTCGGCGCATAGAGCAGGAAGTTGCTTGGTTGTATTGGGATGAGGATTTTATTTTTGCGGTTTCGGAGTGCCAATGAGGCACGGGTGGTTCTGTTCTCTAGGTTAGGTAATTTGTGGTTTGAATAAGAGTGAATTACTTTCGACAATGGTTCTAATATGTTCAAGATTCTGCAGGAAACAATCGGGTATCTCAAGGTTGTGTATGTGGTTAGAGACTATGTTTTCGTTAGAAAAAGGTCAAGACTTGTGGTATTTTTATGTTAATTATGGGATCCTATGTATCGGTATCTGTAAGGTAAAGGTAACGAATTCAGATTCATAGGAAGCTCTTCAGAGTAAAGTATTCTGGAATGTAGTGTTTATGGGGATATTGAGAGAGTATTCAGCGGCTTATGGGTAGTGAGCCTAGGTTGAGAGATTGTGGTACTACAACAAGAAGGGATATCAGTTAAAAATGAATCAGAAGGAAATTTAGATAGATGAAGTAGCTTGATAGTAGACCGAATCGGTATGGAAAGGATATGATTAATTCTTTGTGTGTATTCGAGGTAATGAGTTCGTATAGGTATTTTGTAGCAAGGCTCTTGAGTTCTGATAGCTTGCTTAGCTTAGTTTAGTTAGAAGGATCCAGTCCTGGCAGTTTGGCCTATGCAAATGGAATTGGGAGAGAGTTTTTGTTGGGTTTTACCGTGGTTTGAAGATGTAAATTTTCTACGGGCATGTGGAGCATATGATGTGTAATGATTTTTTGTCTAAATAGGATCAGTGGAAGTTCTTAGCTAGATGGGTTACAGTTCAGTTCTGAAAAGAAGTTCATAAAACTCTTAGGCAACGGGTAGCCTCAGGTAATCAAGGAAATGGTACTGCTAATTGGAAGTGATTTGATGGGAGTATATGTTTCAGAAAAAGGGTAATGTGATTAAACTGATGATACTTCGGTAGTATTGCGGCACTTTCTTGTTGGGATGACTGGTGATATTCGGGTTGCTTGGTGGCACAGGGAAATCTTAGAGTATCTATCATGGAATGATTGGGCATTAAAGGTGTGGCATGTGTTAGGATGGCGAAATTGGCGCCAAATATGGTGATTCATATGCTGTGTGGACGTGGAGACGGAAGTTCTCATAATCAGGCTATGATGCGGTATGTTAGATCCGGATGTGATGTTGGGGTTTAGACCGGTTGTCTCCGTGTTGGGTTATTCAGGACTATTACGCTATGGGCTATGCCGGAATGCCACGAGTTGAGTGGCGAGGTGTGTCGAAGAATATCCTGATAGAGTGGTTTTATATTTTGAATACCCAACGGACGGCTGGGAAGGATTGTCTTTCTTACTTGGGGTATTTTGATGAGTGTCAGCGCTAAGGCTCCTTATATTGATTCAGTTTTGGTATTGAGGGACTTTTCGGATATGTTTATTGTGGGCGGGCATGTCGCCGGGCGAGGTTGTGGATTTTGGTATTGATTTGGTGCAAGGCACCGTATGGTATGGAATCGACAGAGTTAAGTAGTTGAGGGAACAACTTCGGGATTACCTTAATAAGGAGTTCGTTGGTAGGCCAATGCAGATGGTGTTCTAGCTTGAGTCAGCTCGTTTGGCTCCGAATTGCATTTGTGAGGGATAGGTTGATTTGATCGTTATTCAGCTTATTAGTGATCTGGGGAGATCTATGAGTTGCTTTTCTGTGTTGTGAGACGTTATAATTTGTTGGTTATGGGCACATATGGTGTGGTTCTATTGGGGTTCATAGTGGAAGTCGAGCGGGAAGAATAATTAGGTGTCGCTCAGTGAATGACATATCGGTTGGGTTTTATCGGGTTTGTGTGGTGTGTGTTATATGTTTCATCGTGGGGGTAATGAATTGCTTTGGTTCCAGACATTAAATTTTGCGTGGCTGTCGATTTTGAGCATATTGACTTGAGGTGTTCCATGTGTAGCAGTGTTTGGATAGGATCGCGCATTGTAGCGAGGCTACATGGGGATATGACCTTTCGAGGTAGATTCATGTGTTCTATTTCTATGATGTGAGACAGGGTCTCATCTTTGTGTTGTGATGGTGCTGATGAGCGTGAGGTACAGCTCTTTCGTTTGGGGTCATTTTCATGATTTGAGTATGTTTAGATCATTTCTTATCGGTAGCGTGAATTATGTGAGTTGTGGCTTAGGCCTGCATTGATATGTCATGTCACCAGAGTGGTGTGTTGGATTCGAGGTGTTCGTTGGGGTCATGAATGAATACGAACGGATTTGATTTCAGCTTGTTGGAAGGATAACATCGAGGTTTGACTCAAAAATATGATGTGGTATTAGCCAAAAGGGGAAATGACTTCGTGAATGGTTGACCTGAGAAATGGTTATGATTTATTGCGTGTTTCCTTTGTCATTGGTAGTATATGAAAGTGTTGGAATGAGACTTTAGTTGATAAGAGGTTTCCTGTCAATATTCGGTTGTTATGTGCAGCAACTATGAATATAAGTTATCGTTTCGAGTGTTTGGGTTATGAGGTATATCATATAATTACACCTAAGGTTGCAGGTATGGGTTATTACAGCTGGTTTGGGACTATTCAGAGTATAGATGCGAGATTCTAACCTTGAGTGTGATTTCAGAAAGTGAAATGTGGTTCTATGACTTATGGGCTGGATTGGATTGTGTGATTTTAGTTAAAATGCATTATCGAACCTATATGAGATATGGTGACATGGGATCACCCCTGGTTATATGCATGGTAAGGTTATTCAGCGATTGGTTGTCTTTTAGAACAACACTGGGTACGTTCGAGGACGAACGTGTGTTTAAGTGGGGGAGGCTGTAACGACCCGACCGGTCGTTTTGAACTTTTGCACTTTGATCGCCAGTTCTCGGGCATGACTTGCCCCATGTTGGGTATTGTGACTAATGTGGATTGTTGGTTTTGGTTTTCGGGAAGATTCGGAATGAATTTGAAAGAATAGTTTCAGTTGAAAGCTTTGAATTTGAAAGGTTTGACCGAGAGTTGACATATCTGTATATGAGCTCAGATTGGAGTTTTTATGATTTGGTTAGCTTAGTTAGATGGTTTTTGTACTTAGGAGTGTGATCGGAAGTGATTTTGGAGGTCTGGTGTGGAATTAGGCTTGAATTGGCGAAGTTAGTATTTTGGCAAATAACGGTCGATAGGTGGAATTTTGATCCGAGGGTCGAAATGGAATTCTGAGAGTTGTTGTAGCTTTGTTAAGTGATTCGGGATGTGTGTGCAAAGTTTCAATTCATTCAAACATCGTTTGGTTGGATTTTTGATCGAATGCGTGTTTCGGGAGTTTTAGAAGAACTTAGGCTTGAATCCGATGTAATTTGATGGTTTTGGCATTTTTGAGGTGTTTTGATGGTTGGAGCAAGTTTGAATGATATTTTAGGATGGGCTTCGGGGTGATTTCGGATGGCTATCAGGATAAATTTTGGACTTGTATTATTGCTGAAGATTTGCTATTGCTGGTATTTCCTCACCTGCGGAAAAGGGATCGCTAGTGCGGTCTCGCAGGTGTGGTCTCGCAGATACGGGTAATTGGTCGTAGATGCGGATTTAGACAGCAGAAGTGGTCCTGGGAAAACAGTGAAGCGCCACAGAAGCGGAGGATTTCCGCAGAAGTGGATGCCGCAGAAGCGGTAAATGGATCGCAGATGCGAAAATACCTGGCAGAAGGGTGTTAAAAGTTTCATTTTTGTTTCGCGAGCTAAGTTATTGTTCCACCATTTTTGAATGTCCTTGAGAGCTTTTGGACGGGAATTGAAGACGGTTTCGACTGGGATTGATTGGAGGTAAGTCCTATGAACTAAAAACATGATTTTGTTGTGAATTGACCTTGAAATCCATGGAAACTTAGCAAAAAGGGGAAGAACTAGGGCTTGGGTTTTAATATTTCAAATTGGGATTTGAGGGGTCATTTGGACTCGGATTTTGGTGTTCTTTATATGTATAGACTCATGGAGAGATAATGAACCCATTGGTGTAAGAATTTTTGAGTTTTGAGAAGTGGGACTGGGGCTCGGGATTTGGTAATTTCGGGATATGTGCCCGTTATTGTTTGTTTTTGCTTGGGCTTTGTTCCCTTGGCATTTTGTGATATATTCGCTTTGTCTTTGGCTAGATTCGATACGCATGGAGGCTGAATTAAGGGGCAAGAACGTCACGAGCTAGGGATTTTGCCGGTTCGAGGTGAGTTGTAAATAATATCCTGAGGGTTTGAAACCCTGGATTTGCACACCGTAGTGCTATATTGAGGTGACTTGCACGTCGGATAGCGAGCGTGGGGTAGAGCACCATTGGGGATTGTGACTTGGTCCACCCCGATTGATAATTTTACCGTGTATTTGACTGAAACTTATTTGTTATTATCATGGTTTGGGCTGGTTGCCGTATTTGGGCTTCGTGCCAATTATTTGAACCCTTCGGGGATTTTATCACTGTTTCCTCACTACTTTGACGTATTATTTGAACTCAGCCTCGTTGATATCTACTGTTTTACAAACTTAACCAATTTTACTGAGATTTAAAACTTAAATGATATTTTGGGCTGAGAACTACTGTTTTACAACAGCCAGAGGGACTTGTGATGATTTTCGGAGTGAGTGAGGCCGAGGGCCATATGTGAGGATATGCTGAGTGATATGAGGCTGAGGGCCTAAGATACTTTATATGCCACGAGGTGGCTTGAGTTAATTGAGGAGGTTTTTAGGCCTTATGAGTGATGTGAGGAGGCTTTCAGGCCTTATGAGCGATGTGAGGAGGCTTTCAGGCCTTGTGAGTGAAGTGAGGAGGCTTTCAGGCATTATGAGTGATGTGAGAAGGATTTCAGGCCTTATTTCATATTCCACGAGGTGGCTTAATATTGCGCTTGGGCCGTATGGGGCCCCTCCTAGAGTCTGCACACCCCTAGTGAGCGCCGTCGATGATATATGGATCGGGCTGCACGCCGCAACGAGATGTGGATCGGGATGCACGCTGTAGCGGTTACTATATGATACTGTTCTGAAAGTGATCTGAAAGAGAGAGAGAGAGCCCGAGGGGCTGAGAGTGTTTCTGAGAGTAAGACCGAGGGGCTGGTACTGTTTTTAGATATTGCCCGAGGGGCGAACTTTTATGTGCTCATCTTGCATATTTAATTGCATTTTTACCTGTTATACTGTGGTATTTGTGCCCAAGGGGCAGATTTTCTATGTTTATCAACACTAACTATTTTGAAATCGTTTTCGTAACTGTTGAAAAGATCATTTTCACAAGAGCTTTAAACTGAGCCAAGATATTTTCAAAGATTTCACAGCCTTACTATTTTCTCAAAAGATTGTATATTGCTTCTATACAGCATGATGGTTTTCTTTACGTGACTTCTTACTGCTCAATTGTTATTTACCTTTATTACTCACTGAGTTGGAGTACTCACTTTACTCCCTGCACCTCGTGTGCAGATGCAGGTATCTATCCACCCGGTAGCGGGTTTGGGCCGATCAGAGGCAGAATTATATGAGTTAAGGAGGTGATTGTCAGCGGTCGCAGCACCATGTTTTTCTCTTTTGTTCATTAATCCGGTTTTGTATATTTTAGACCGTGTAGTGGGTTTACATTCTGATAGATGCTCGTGACTTGTAACACTCAGATTAGGGCTATATTGGGTTGCATTTCTGCTAATTAATGATATTAAGTCATATTTAAGCTGTTTAATTATGTTTAACTATGTTTGAAAAGACGAGTTGGGTTAGTTGGCTGGCCTCGTCTTCACGAGAGGTGCCATCATGACCAGTGCAGGGTTTGGGTCGTGACAGAAGTAATGTGATATTTGTAAAGTTGATTGCTCTAAATAGCTTCCCTGTTTGAAAGAATTCCTTAATTGATTGACAAATTTTTGAGCTAAGAAGTGGCGAGGCTGATTTGAAGAATAAGGCATTATAACCATTTACTCCTGGTGCCTTATCATCTCTGATAGCACACAACACATCATAAATTTCTTATTTAGTGACTTCAGCACAAAAATTTATCTGCTGCATATGATTAAGCACTGGCCCACGTTTCATCGCCTGCTTATTTACTGTTGGTAATTGGACTACAACTGATCCCATTAGGGACTTATAAAAGGCTATAATCTCTTCTTGGATATGTGATTCTCAGTAAGTCTATCTTTATATGTATTAACAAGTTTTGTGATGCCATTTTTTTGTCTTCTTTCTTTCATAAATACTGAAAAATACTTGGAGTTTGAATCTCCTAGTCTTATCCATTTAGCTCAAGCTTGCTGTTGAAGGATGCTTTCTTATATTAATGAGCATTTTTTCAGATTCTCTAGGAGTTGTTTCTTTTCAACATCTAGTTCATATGAGTAGCAACTAAGCATTTGATCTTGAATATCCTGTAGCTTATTTTTGGTTTGTTCCAGCCAATCTTTGATGCCTTGTAATTCAGTTTTATTTAGTTGCCTCAGTAATGGCCTTAAAGCTTTCAACTTATTCCAAACATTTTTCATTGCATCTGCACTTATGTGATCGTTCCAAACTCATTTATCGATGTCAAGAAGTTTGGATGAACCTAAATGGAATCTTATCCCTTGGTTCATCTCTTCTCATTGTAATTACCATAGGAGTATGGTCTGATATGAATGGCAATATGTACTCAACTTCCATGTGCCAATATGTTTGCAGCTAGAAACCATTACCTATAGCTCTATCAATCATGCTATAGAATCTAGCAGCACCTTGTTGCTTGTTTAACCATGTGTAAAAATTCCCTTCCACGGTAAATCATTCAATTTTAAAGCGTTTATACAATCGGAGAACTCCTGCAATTCATTGCTTGTGACCGGATTACCATAAAGTATATCTTGAACTGTCTGAGTTGAAGTCACCCAAATGATCCATAGTTTAGAGCTTTGTGTTGCTACGAATTGTAGTTGTTGCCACAAAGGTTTTCTCTGATAAATGGTGTTGGAGACATACAATATTGTTATGAGACAATTCATTGGAGTCTTTCTGCCTACAATACTACAGTGCATTACTTAAGCAGATTGTTCTAGCACTATTATCTCATAGAAAAGAGGATCTCATAACATCCAAATTCTCCCATTAAGTGCATGTTCATAATTGTATCTAGTGTGCCATCCTGGTACCACTAGCTGAGCTATATGATCATCCTTTTCTTTCTGGACGGATGATCGGGTCGTCACATTCTCCTACACTTAAACATTCATTCGTTCTCGATTAAGCATAGAGACATACCTGAAGTAGTGAAAAGATGAAGGTAACGACTGCGTATATCCTACTCGAACTCCCAGGTCACCTCCTCGAATGGCTGACCCTGCCACTGAACCTTCACTGATGCAATGTTCTTTGACCTCAGCTTTCTAATCTGCCTGTCCAATATTGCCATTGGCTCCTCAACATAGGATAGATCCTTGTCCAACTGGATTGAACTAAAATCCAACACGTGCAACGGATCATCGTGATACCTCTGGAGCATCGAAACATGAAACACTGGATGAACTCCTGCCAAGCTGGGAGGTAAGGCAATCTCATAAGCAACCTCCCCAACACGCCTCAACATCTCAAAAGGGCCAATAAACCTCAGACTCAACTTCCCTTTCTTCCTAAATCTCATAATGCCCTTCATAGGCGAAACTCGAAGTAGAACCGCTGTCCAACCATATAGGAAACATCACAAACCTTCCGGTTCGCATAGCTCTTCTGTTTGGAATGGGCTGTACGGAGTCTATCCTGAATCACCTTAACCTTCTCCAAAGCATCCTGAAATAAGTCTGTGCCCAATAATCTAGCCTCACTCGGCTCAAACCAACCAATCAAGGATCTACACCTTCTACCATACAAAGCCTTATACGGTGCCATCTGAATGCTGGACTGATAGCTATTGTTGTAAGCAAACTCTGCCAATGGAAAGAACTGATCCCAAGACCCTCCAAACTCTATCACACATGCACAGAGCATATCCTCAAGAATCTAAATAGTGCTCTCGGACTACCCATTCGTCTGACGGTAAAATGTTGTACTCAACTCTACTCGAATACCCAACTTTAATCGAGTACCCAACTCATGCTGAACGACCTTCCAAAACTGTGATGTGAACTAAGTACCTCTATCTGAAATGAAAAAAATTGGAATACCATGCAAACGCACAATCTCCCGAACATAGATCTCGGCCAACCGCTTCGAAGAATAAGTAGTACACACAGGAATAAAGTGGGCGGACTTGGTCAGCCGATCCACAATCACCCAAATGGAATCGAACTTTATCAAAGTCTGCGAGAGCCTAACTACAAAGTCCATGGTGATCCGCTCCCACTTCCACTCTAAAGTCTCTATCTGCTGAAGCAACCCACCCGGTCTCTGGTGCTCATACTTCACCTGCTGACAGTTGAGGCACCAAGATACAAACCCAACTATATCTTTCTTCATCCGCCTCCACCAATAGTGCTGCCTCAAATCCTGGTACATCTTCACGACACCTGGATGAATGAAATACCGCGAACTGTGGTCCTCCTCTAGAATCAGCTCCCAAAGCATATCAATATTGGGTACACAAACCTGACCCTGCATCCTCAATACTCCATCCTCGCCAATGGTCACATCTCTGGAATCACCTTGTTGAACCTTGTCCTTGAAGACAAGAAAATAAGGGTCTTTATACTGCCGCCCCCTGATACGATCAAATAAAGAAGATCGAGAAACCACGCAAGCTAGAACCTAACTAGGTTCCGAAAGATCCAATCTCACAAACTGGCTGGCTAAAGCCTGAACATCCATCGTCATAAGCCTCTCTGATGCTGGTAGATAAGCCAAACTCCCTAAACTTTTCACCCAGCTACTCAAAGCATCGACCACTATATTGTCCTTGCCCGGATGGTACAGAATAGTGATATCATAGTCTTTCAGCAACTCTAACCACCTCATCTGGTGCAAATTTAGATCCTTTTGCTTGAACAGGTGCTGCAAGCTCCGATGGTCAGTATAAATCTCACAAGGCACACCGTATAGATAATGGCGCCAAATCTTCAGGGCGTGAACAATGGCAGCTAACTCAAGGTCATGAACATGGTAATTCTTCTCATATATCTTTAACTGTCTGGATGCATAGGCAATCACCCTACCATTCTACATCAACACTGCTCCGAGACCTACCCTCACGGAATTACAATAGACCGTATAAGACCCCGAACCTATAGGCAATATCAAAACTGGGGCCTTAGACAAAGCTGTCTTGAGCTTCTAAAATCTCGCCTCACACTTTTCCGTCCACTCGAATGAAGCACCCTTCTGGGTCAGTCTGGTTATAGGGGTTGCAATCGATGAAAACCCCTCCACAAAATAACGGTAGTAACCCACCAAGACGAGAAAACTGTGAATCTCTGTAGCTGAGGATGGTCTGGGCCAACCCTACACAACCTCTACCTTTTTTGGATCCACCCAAATACCCTCACTCGATACCACGTGGCCTAAGAAAGACACGGAATCCAACCAAAACTCACATTTTGAGAACTTTGCATATAACTTCTTTTCCCTCAGAGTCTGAAGCACTATCCTCAGGTGCTGCTCCTGATCTTCCCGACTCTGGGAATACACCAGAATGTCATAAAAAAAGACAACGACAAAAGAGTTAAGATATGGCCGGAATACACTGTGCATCAAATGCATAAAGGCTATTGGGGCATTGGTCAGCCCAAATGATATAATAAGAAACTCGAAATGACCAAACCGAGTCCTAAAAGTAATCTTCGGGATATCTGGATCCCGAATCTTCAACTGATGGTAACCTGAGCACAAGTCAATCTTAGAAAACACTTGTGCGCCCTGAAGCTGGTCAAACAGATTATCAATACAAGGCAAAGGATAACAATTCTTCAGTGTAGCCTTGTTCAACTGGCGATAATCAATACACATACGCATAGAACCATTTTTTTTCTTCATAAACAAGACAAGAGCACCCCAAGGTGATACACTAGGTCGACTAAAACCCTTATCAAGCAATTCCTACAACTGATCCTTCAACTCAGGAGGAGCCATACGATACGGAGGAATGGAAATGGGCTGAGTGCCCGGAAACAAATAAATGTCAAAATCAATATCTCTATCAGGTGGCATGCTTGGAAGATCAGCTGGAAACACATCGGAAAAGTCCCGTACTATTGGAACTAAATCAACTGAAGGGGTATCAACACTGACATCTCTCACATAGGCTAGATACGTATCATACCCCTTCTCAACCATACGCCGATCTTTAAGGAAAGAAATAACTCTACTGGGAGTGTGATCTAAAGCACCCCTCCACTCAACACGCGGCACACCTAGCATAGCCAGCGTCATGGTCTTGGCGTGACAATTAAGAATAGCATAATGGGGCAACAATCAGTCCATGCCCAAGATAATATCAAAATCTAGCATGCTGAGCAATAATAAATTGGCTCTGGTCTCAAAACCACTAAGAGCAACCAAACACGACTTATACATGCAGTCCACAAGAAGAGAATCTCCTATAGGAGTAGAAACATAAATAGGGGAACTCAAAGAATCCTAAGATACACCCAAATGCGGGGCAAAATAATAAGACACATAAGAATTGGTGGAGCCTGGATCGAATAAAACTGATGCATCTCTATGATAATAAGGACAATACTTGTGATGACATAATCAGAGGTGACCGCCTCGATACGCACAAGAAGGGGATAATATCTGGCCTGGCCTCCCCCTATAGGGTGACCTCTACCTCCTAGACCTCCACCTCTAGCTGGCTAAGCAGGTGGGGTAGCAACTAGAGCTATAACCATAGCCTGAGAACTCTGCAGGGCACGCTGTGGCTAAGAAGTCTATGGAGGTGCACCCCTCCCAAGTCTGGGGAAATCCCTTACCATATGGCATGTGTCACCATACCCAAAACAAGCTCTAGAATGATGTGGTGGTTGAGACTAGCTCGGGCCAGGTCTACTGGACTGACCTCTGAAAGCACCCCCGAGCAGGAGGCACACTAGAAACTAAAGGTGAATAATAAGGCTCCTGCGGCCTAGGAGGAGCTGGAGCACTACTGGCTGCTAGAAGAGCTGAATGAATATGGCGATTCATATAAACCTTACCATGATGACCTTTAAATGGGGTATGGGCATAAGAATAATGGCTCGACTCTTGAGACCTCTTTACCTCACTCTACTCTCTCCCTAGTATGCATACCCTTAATCCTCCTAGTAATGCTCACCACATGCTGATAAGGAATATCCATATCAAACTCACGAGCCATGCTTTACTTGATTTTAGGAATAATACCCTCAATAAATTAGCGAACCCTCTCACGAACAGTAGAAACCAAGGTCGGTGCATGTCTAGCCAAGCTAGTATAACGAATAACAGACTCTGAGACAGTCATAGCACCCTGGCACAAATGCTCAAACTCAGCACGCCATGCATCTCTGAGGCTCTAAGAAAAAAACTCTCAATAATAGATCTGAATACTAGGTCCAACTCAGCGAAGCAGCCTCGTCCGGACTTTCTAACTCATAGGTGCGCTACCACTCATAGGCGGCTCCTCGAAGCTGGAAGTAGTGAATGAAATCCCGCTCGATCCTGATATACCTATGGTACAGTGAATATGGTAGCACTTCTCCAAAAATCCCAAGGCATCCTCCGATGCTAACCCACTGAATACAGAAGGATCATAATTCTTGAACCTCTCAAGCCTCCGCTGCTCATCCTCTAAAGTCGCTCGCATGTATTCTGGATGGCTTGGGGCTACTAGCTACATAGGAATAACCTCTGGGACCTGATCAACATGCACTCGCTTCTTAGGAGTGCCGACGGTGGGAGTCTGTGCTCCTCCCCCAGACTGAGATATAGCTGCAGCAAGGGGAAGCAACCCTACCTGAGCTAAAGTGGTGTACATGCTCATAAATTATTGTAGAGTCTCCTGAAGTGCTGGCATGGTAGTAGCAGTAGCATTTCAGGTGCCTGGACTCTGACTGGCATTGCTAGTGGCTCCTCGGTGGCAGCTTGCGCAGGTGTTCTGGCTGCACCACGTGCGCGTCCTCAACCTCTACCCTGACCTCGGCCTCTTACCGGTTGTAGTAAAGGGCGCGGGTGCCTGATCATCTTGAGTAGCATGTGTCCTCACCATCTGTTAGAGAGTAGAAGACAGAAGTTTCGAATTATAATGTCGTAATATCGCACGATAAGGAAATAAAATGAAGTGGAAATTTTCCTAATAATTATATAGCCTCTCGTAGATAAGTACTTACGTCTCCGTACTGATCAGCGAGACTCTAATAAACTGGCTTGTGATCCATGACTCCTATGAACCTAGAGCTCTGATACCAACTTGTCAAGACCCCAGTTCGCCCGTCGTGAACTATCGTGATAGCACCTAGTCTCTACGGCTAGGTAAGCCTAACAATGCAGAACATAAATAAAACTTGCGGAAGAAATAAATCAAAGCTAAAAATAGCTGAAAATAAATGATATTTAAAATGCCGCGCGACATACACAATACTTAACTTCTCAAAACCAATACATACTCCCAAAACACGGAAACTCATGAATCACAAGCTAAGAAATACTACATAGCTCTAACTCCAAAATGTCTAACAAGAATAGGAAGTACAGAAGGGCTAAATACTAAATGCAGGAATAGAAAGAGACTCCTCGGTCTGCGGACATGGCAGATATACCTCAAAGTCGCTAGAGCAGTTGCCTCACCTTAGGGGTGATAGGACTGAGTAGAAGTACCTAGATCTGCATATGAAAAACATGCACAGAAAGGGCATGAGTACACCATAGCGGTACTCAATAAGTGGTAAGCCTAACCTCGGTTAAGTAGTGACGAGGAAGGTTAGTGTGACGACCCAAAGGGGTCATCACCTGTTTTCCTCATCTATTCTGTTCTTTCGAGGCCTTGAAAACCTCATTTTCTATCGCCTCAATTTGTGTGCGCAGTCCGGGCGCGTAGCCGGAAAATTTATGTGTTGAAATATGTGAATTCTGTGAAAAATTTGAAGAATTTTAATATTAATATGATTATAGTTGACTTTGGTCAACATTTTTGGTAAACGGACCCGGACCTGAGATTGGACAGTTCCGGATGGTCCGTAAAAAAATATAGGACTCGGGCATGTGCCCGGAGTCGAAATCCGAGGTCTAGAACCTGAGTAAAAGATTTTTTTTGTTAAATTATTTTTCTGAAATTATTAAGGAAAATAAAAATGAAAATTGGTTAAAAGACTATGGTATCGGGCTCGTATTTTGGTTCCGATGCCCGGTACAAGTCTTATATATTATTTAAGTGCTTCCTGTAAAGTTTGGTCAAAATCGGACGTCGTTTGATGTGTTTCGGACCTAAATGTCTAAAGTTAGAAGTTTATGAATTTGAAAGGAGAATCATGAGTATTGAGGCTTGATTCTATGTAAATGATGTTATTTTGGCGATTTGATCGTGCGAGCAAGTTCGTATGATGTTTTTGAGTTAGTGTGTATATTTTGTTTGGAGCCCCGAGGGCTCGGGAGTGTTTCGGAGGGGTGTCGGGGCAGTTTTTCACTTATAAACATATCAGATTTTCTTCAGCTGTTGCAGACTAGATTTGTTCTTCGCGTTCGCGGTCGCCCTTACGCGATCACGATGCCGGCCTGGTCCACTTCTATGCGTTCGCGAACCTACTCTCACGTTCACGTAACTTCAGCCCCTCCCTTCCTCGCATTCGCGTTAGAGTCCACGCGTTCGCGTAGACCAAGTTCTGGACCCCCGCCTTTTTCCTCTTTGCGTTCGCATCCTCTTTCGTGCAAACGCGATGCTTACCCGTCTTCCTTCATCGTGAACGCGACAGGTGTGTCGCGAACGCGATGAACAATTTTGCCCAGCAAATTTTTAAGTTAAAAACAGAACCAGTGACGGGATTTTCATAATTTTAAACGAAGCCCTTTCTTCTNCCATTTATTACTGAAATCCAAGCCCTAAATCATGAAGTTTAAGGTAGAAATTATGGGTTTTGAGCAAAGTTAGGGTTTTGAGAATTTTGGGTAATTCAACCCCAATTTGGGGTCGAATCTTAAAACAAATTATATCTTTGGATTCGTGGGGTTATGGGTGAATTTATTTTGGTTCGAACCTCCTGTTTTGACCAAGCGAGCCCGGGGTCGGTTTTGCAAATTTTGGGCAGAATATTGGAAAGATTATATTTAGGTATTTGGGTTGGATTGTTGAGTATTATTGATGATATTAAATCAATTGTGTATAGATACGATTGAATTGGTGCCAAATTCGAAAGGAAAGGAATTGCTTAAGGATTGAATTGGCCATAAACCTTCGAGGTAAGTGTTTGGTCTAACCATAGCTTGAGGGAATATGAGTTAACTCTTGTCGCTAATTGCTATGTGATCGAGTACGATGTATAGGCATGGTGACGAGTATCTATACATTGGTGTCGAGCATGACCGTGAGTCCTTATAATGTGATTACCATGATTTGGTTTTGAACTCCGTATTTATTGGAGAAATTCTATATGTTATGAATAACATGTGAACGGTAAAATAATTATTTGATTCCTGGGAGCATTGGCTCGAATTGTGATACGAATATTGAANNNATTTAATGTATTCTCCCTTGCCGGGATGATTGAACTGTTAATTGTACTCCCTTGCCGGGATGTTTGCTATGTATTTGTCTGCTGTGTGTCCCTTAATTGTGACTATTGCTTGGGGACTCAGACTGTTAAATGATATTGAGGAGCGGGTTGCACGCCGCAACAAATGATACTGAGGATCGGGTTGCGCGCTGCAACAATGATTAATGATAAATAACGTGGGTCGGGTTGCATGCCGCAACAGTGATATGTGGGCCGGGTTGCACGCCGCAACAGTAGTATTATGGAGCAGGTTGCAAGCCACAACAATGGTAATTATGGAGCGGGTTGCGCGCCGCAACAGTTGTTGATATCTGTGGTTATGTCTGAACATTGATTTCTTGTTTCATTGTGGACTTTAAGCTGTTTGGTTGTTACTCTGGATTACAGCTAATTGCATTTCCCCATAGCATGTTTCCCCCTCCCACGTTGTTAATTACTTGGTATTCGATTTCCGCTGTATATTTATAACTGCACAGGTTTACGTGGTGTCCAGTCTAGCCTCGTCACTACTTCGCCGGGGTTAGGCTAGACACTTACCAGCACATGGGGTCGGTTGTGCTGATACTACACTTCTGTGAATTTTTGCACAGGTCCAGGTTTTAAGCAGCAGCAGTAGCAGTAGTTCGGGAGTAGGATTTTATTATCACGAGACTGAGGTAGCCTTGCAGGCACCCGCATGCCCGACGTCTCTTCTTATGCTTTTTCATTTATACTGTTGCCTCATTGTTTCGAGACAGACAGCTGTTATATTTCTTTCAGACCTTTATATGTAGTTTATTCTTAGTGGTTCGTGAGTATGTGACACCAAATCTTGGTTAGAGAATATTGTTGAGCATTTCTTATTTATTTCAGACTTATAAAATTGGACTTCCGCAGTTATTGTTGTTATTATTAATGATGCTATACGTTGACAATAGACTGGTTTTACTAATGAAAATGCTAAGTAAGTTGGCTTGCCTAGCTACCACGAGTAGGCACCATCACGATTCCGATGGTGGGAAATCCGGGTCGTGACAAGTTGGTATCAGAGCACTAGGTTACATAGGTCTCACAACTCACGAACAAAATTAGTAGAGTCTGAGGGGTAGGTACGGAGACGTCTGTACTTGTTCCCCAGAGTCTATTGAGTTAGGAAAAATCTCTCATTTGTTCTTTCTTGTCGTGCGATTTGGTTCCTCAAATGTTGATTGAATGTTTACTCTGTTCTTTCGCAGATGGCTAGAACACGCGCTTCCTCTTCCGCTGATCAGCAGTCCGAGCCCCAGGCAGCTCCCGCTAGGGGAAGAGGACGTGGCCAGGCTAGGGGCTGAGGTAGGGGCAGAACCCAGCCACCAACAGCAACACTAGTGGCAGATACTCAGGTTAACCTTGGCGAGGAGGTTCCGGCCCCAGCCCAGACAGTTCTGGTGGGCCCAGCTCAGGTCCCAGAGGTGTTTATTGCTATCCCAGTTCTTCAGGACGCCTTGGTCTGGTTGGTTGGTATTATGGAGAGTGTCACCTAAGCAGGATTGCTTCCTGCAGCACCAGTCACTCCCCATGCTGGAGGAGGAGCCCAAACTCCTGCTGTACGTACTCCGGAGCAGGTAGCTCCCCAGACTCAGGTTCCACTAGTTCAGACAGCTGCGGCAGTTTAGCCGGGGGTAGTTCCACAGACCGGTGATGGAGCGGCTATGTCCGCAGATGCTTTATGGAGGTTGGACAGATTCACTAAGCTCTTCACTACTACATTCAGTGGAGTTTCTTCTGAGGACCCCCAAGATTTCTTATACAGTTGCCATGAGGTTCTTCGTAACATGGGCATTGTGGAGTCCAACGGAGTTGATTTTGCGGCTTTTCGTTTGTCTGGATCTGCCAAGACTTGGTGGAGGGATTACTGTTCAGCTAGACCAGCAGGGTCTCCGCCTTTGAATTGGGATCAGTTCTCGGAGTTATTTTTAGAGAAGTTCCTCCCCGTTACTTAGAGGGATGCTTATCAGAGGCAGTTTGAGTGCCTCCAGCAGGGATCTATGACGGTCACACAATACGAGACCCAGTTTATCGATCTGGCTCGCCATGCCCTCGTCATACTCCCCACTGAGAGGGAGAGAGTGAGGAGATTTATTGATGGGTTGATCCAGCC
>MU730992.1:153068-221275 GCA_026770625.1 Nicotiana glauca
GGGTAATTCAACCCCAATTTGGGGTCGAATCTTAAAACAAATTATATCTTTGGATTCGTGGGGTTATGGGTGAATTTATTTTGGTTCGAACCTCCTGTTTTGACCAAGCGAGCCCGGGGTCGATTTTGCAAATTTTGGGCAAAATATTGGAAAGATTTTATTTAGGTATTTGGGTTGGATTGTTGAGCATTATTAATGATATTAAATCAATTTTGTATAGATACGATTGAATTGGAGCCAAATTCGAACGGAAAGGCATTGCTTAAGGATTGAATTGGCCGTAAATCTTCGAGGTAAGTGTTTGGTCTAACCCTAGCTTGAGGGAATAGGAGTTGAGTCTTATCGCTAATTGCTATGTGATCGAGTACGATGTATTGGCATGGTGACGAGTATCTATACATTGGTGTCGAGCATGACCGTGAGTCCTTATAATGTGATTACCATGACTTGGTTGTGAACTCCGTATTTATTGGAGAAATTCTATATGTTGTGAATAACATATGAATGGTAAAATAATTATTTGATTCCTAGAAGCATTGGCTCGAATTGTGATACGAATATTGAAAGTATATGAAATGACTGGATTATTTGGAGTGTTGGCTCAGAATAGTAAAGTGAATTATAAGATAAGTAATGTAAGGAAAAAAAAGGAAACGTCGTTGATTATTCCCTTACCGGGACGTAAGTATTTAATGTATTCTCTCTTGCCGGGATGATTGAACTGTTAATTGTACTCCCTTGCCGGGATGTTTGCTATGTATTTGTCTGCTATGTATCCCTTAATTGCGACTGCTGCTTGGGGACTCAGACTGTTAAATGATATTTAGGAGCAGGTTGCACGCCGCAACAAATGATACTGACGATCGGGTTGCGCGCCGTAACAATGATAAATGATAAATAATATGGGTCGGGTTGCACTCCGCAACAGTGATATGTGGGTCGGGTTGCACGCCGCAACAGTAGTATTATGGAGCAGGTTGCCCGCCGCAACAATGGTAATTATGGAGCGGGTTGCACGCCGCAACAATTGTTGATATCTGTGGTTATGTCTGAACATTGATTTCTTGTTTCATTGTGGACTTTAAGCTGTTTAGTTGTTACTCTGGATTACTGCTAATCGTATTTCCCCATAGCATGTTTCCCCCTCCCATGTTGTTAATTACTTGGTATTCGATTTTCGTTGTATATTTATAACTGCACAGGTTTACGTGGTGTCCAGTCTAGCCTCGTCACTACTTCGTCGGGGTTAGGCTAGACACTTACCAGCACATGGGGTCGGTTGTGCTGATACTACACTTCTGTGCATTTTTGCACAGGTCCAGGTTTTGAGCAGCAGCAGCAGCAGTAGTTCGGGAGTAGGATTTTATTATCACGAGACTGAGGTAGCCTTGCAGGAGTCCGCAGGCCTGACGTCTCTTCTTATGCTTTTCATTTATATTGTTGCCTCATTGTTTCGAGACAGACAACTGTTATATTTCTTTCAGACCTTTATATGTAGTTTATTCTTTGTGGTTCGTGAGTATGTGACACCAAATCTTGGGTAGAGAATATTGTTGAGCATTTTGTATTTATTTCAGACTTATAAAATTAGACTTCCGCAATTATTTTTTGTTATTATTAATGATGCTATACGTTGACAACAGAATGGTTTTACTAATGAAAACGGTAAGTAAGTTGGCTTGCCTAGCTACCACGAGTAGGCGCCATCACGATCCCGATGGTGGAAAATCTGGGTCGTGAAAGTTAGGGCCCTACTAAGGTTAAATAATAGATATAATTCGATAGTGTAGAATGGAACAATATAAATATGTACAACAGTAACAGTAACATAGGATATAAAGGACAACAACAACTACACATAAAAAACGTAAACACCGAAGGAAAATATAGCTCAACTTCCAATAATATCAACCGAGGATCTTCTAGGATACTGTCCTGAAGTCCCAAATATGTATATCCAATAAGTCTCTCGGGATACCGTCCCGTAGTCCAGGTCATAGTACACGGGGATCTACCAGAATCTCGTTTCGTAGTTCCAAACATAAATACCCAGTACTAGGGAATCGACCAGGTGCATTCTCGTAGTTCCATATAACTGTGTAAGGGGATTTACCAAAATTCCACATCTGTAGTCCCAAGTGTAAATAGACAAGGGGGGAGCTACCGAAATCTCACATCCGTAGTCCCAATGTAAATATACAGCAACAACAGGAGAAATGCTCGAAAATATCAAACTTCATATTAAGGCAAACAAATAGTCTAACCTAGCATGCTGCACAGAATTCAGGTAAACAAATAAGGCAATTTAGTCACTTATACGTGCTTTTCCTAAGCTAAAACAGGCTTAAATAGTACAAGCAATAAATAGGAAACTAAACATACTAGTAGTACTTAATGAAAATCGGATTTCCAACAGTTAGCACAAGTACGCACTCAACACCTTACATACAATGCATTTTAATTATCAAATATACCAAGTCCTAAGGGAAAAGTCCCCCACACAAGATTAGGCAGGCCACTTACCTCGAACAAGCTCAAATCAACCAGAAACTACGCTTTTGCCACGAGTACTCGACCTCAAATGGATCAAATCTATTCAATTCATATGCATGATGTAAATAACACTTCAAGTAACCGATTATACAATTAAATTTTAAGCTAATACGTGAAATTAGGTTAAATGACTAAAATGGCCCTCAGTTCTACATCTTGAAATTGGGTAAAATTTACATTTTCAGAATCCTCATACTCTCACGAGTCTATGCATAACAAGAACACCAAAATCGGAGTTCAATTGACCCCTCAAATGCCCCTTTTAAGGTCTCTTAATCTCAAGCTCTAATTACCCATTTTCCCCAAAATTTCCACCACTAATTAGGTCTTTAATCACATAAAAATGAGTTATGAAGTCAAAAAATATTACCTCCAAGTGATTCCCCTTGAATCCCTCTTCAAAAAGCTTCAAAATTGCCTAAAAATGGAGGAACCTAGGCTAAAATTCGCAGAATGGACCTTTTAAATCATTCTGCCCAGGCATTTAAATCGTCCTTCACGAACACGGTCAAATCCTCGCGTTTGCAAAGCACAAATTGACTTTGACCACTTTTCCATCTTCGCGAATGTGATTCCTTACTCGCAAATGCGAAGCTCAACTTCCCAGCCTATCGCGAATGCGGGACCGCCCTCGCGAACGCGAAGGGCAAACCTTCATCTCCACTTCACAACTTTTTCTGAAAGCGGGATGCACTTTGCGAACGCGAAGCACAACCTTCCCCAGCTTCGGCTCCTCTTCATGAATGCGAGACCCCTCTCGCGAACGCGAAGAAGGAAAGCAGAACTGGGCTGTTGCAATATTTCTGCAATTTCTCTAACTTCAAAAATGTCCCGTTGAGCATCCGAAATAGGGACCTCAACCAAACATGCCAAGCAATCCTAAAACATCATTCAAACTTGATCCAATCTTCGGAATGCTCAAAACAACATCAAAACACCTATTTCACATCAGATTCAAGCCTAAAAACTCCAAAATCTTCTAAATTACGCGTTTGATAAAAAACCTAACCAAACCACATCCGAATGACCTAAAATTTTGCACACACATCCCAAATGACACAATGGAACTAATGTAACTCTTGGCGTTCCATTTCGATCGTCGGATCAAAATCTCATTATTGAACCGGAAACTCCAAAAATTTAACTTTTGGCATTTCAAGCCTAAATTAGTTACGGACCTCCAAAACAAAATCTGAACATGCCCCTAAGACCGAAATCACCTAACAGAGCCAATGGAACCATCATATTTCCATTCTGAGGCCATCTTCACATTGTTCCAACTACGATCAACTTTCCATCACTTAAGCTCTCATTTAGGGACTAAGTGTCCCAAAACTCTCCGAAACTTAAAACCGAACATCCCGGCAATTCAATATAGCAAAAATAAACACGGGGAAGGAAATTAATAAGGGATTGGGGCATTAATTATTAAGACGACCGGCCGGGTTGTCACACTGATTTATCCATGACCGGTACCTTGCTTGGTAAGGACTTGGTAACATTTACTTCAATAAGGATTCTAGCAAGAGAAATTTGTGATTGTTTGGTAGTACACTCATTTGCAAACATTGAAATTTCTATAGTGCTTGCAATTATACTCAATGAGTTACCACTCCAACAGTTCATAGGCATCTTGGGAAACCCTACCCATAAAGGTATTTCTGTCAAGAATTCTGAGCCAAAATTGAACTGTGGAGACCATTGCTTCATTATCAATGGTCTATTGTTCACTGTATATGGTCCAACACACATAATTTCTTTCATATCACCGATGTTTGTAACTTGACTATGTAATAACCTTCCTTATGATAATATAACTCTGGCATATTCATAGTGTTCCACATCTGATTTATGTATCGCTTCATATAATTGTACCCAGGTTTTTCACCAATCACATAAACAATTAAGTTACACTTTAATTTCAAGATCTCCTTCTCAATATCTGTTTTTTCAAGTGTAGACACTAAGTTACCTTCTACAATTTTAGGGGTTATATAGCTCAATGTCATACCATTAGGCACAGATCTATTACATATTAGTACTCCGGCCCAAGTAGACTCCTTGGTCTTCTCCGACAATGGAACAATGACTGGTACAGATATTGATGCTTGAGGTACATCTTCTTGCTCTAACTGTGATGACCCAAAAGATCATCACTTGCTTTTAAATCAAATTTTGTATTTCCGAGGGTGTGCGCAGTCTGGGCGCGCAGCCAGAAAGTTTAAATATGAAAATTTGCGAAAAATGGTAAAATTTGGCCATAAAATGAATAAATTTGACTTCGGTCAACAATTTAACTAAACGGACCCGGACATATGATTTGACGGTCCCGGAGGGTCCGTAGAAAAATATGGGACTTGAGCATATGCCCGGAATCGAGTTCTGAGGTCCTAAGCCCGAGAAATGAATTTTCTTAAAGAAATTTGTTTTTTGAAATTCGTTTAAAGGAAATTGAAATGAAATATGATTAGAACATGTTGGTATCGGACTCGTATTTTGGTTTTGGCGCCCGGTACATTCTTATATACGATGTAAGACAATCCTGTGAAATTTGGTGAAAATGGATGTCATTTGAGGTGATTCGGACCTAAATTGCAAAATTTTAGGTTTAAGAAGTTTTGAAATATTTCACTGTTTTTTAGGTTTAATTTGTTATTAATGATTTTATTTTGGCGATTTGATCTCACAAATAAGTTCGTATGATGCCATTGAGTTAGTACGTATGTTTGGTTAGGAGCCCCGAGGACACGGGTGTGTTTCGGGAAGTTTTTGACTTAAGAAAAGTTGCAAGTTTTTGCTATTGAGTGCCCAGGGATTTTAACCTTCGCGTTCGCGTGGTCCCCCTCGCTAACGCGTAAGGCAATTATCCCAGGTGCTAGATTCCTTCTACGCGAACGCGTAGCACAAGTCGCGAACGTGAGGTAGTTGGGGGTTATCCCTTCGCAAACACGGTCCTGGCCACATGAACACGAAGGACAATTGAGCCTGGGTAGGGGGTTGGGAAATTACCCTACGCGAATGCAATATCTGGAACACGAACGCGAGGCTCGAGGAGTTTCTACTCTGCGAACGTGAGCGTTATTTCTCGAACGCGAAGACTTATCAAGCCTAACCTATTGCGAACGCGATGGACCTGTTGCAAACGCGATGAGTGTTTTCGCCCAGTGATTTTTAAAAGACCAAAACAAAACACTTACGGGATTTTCATAAATTTTCATAAACCTCTTCTTCTCCAAAGCTCTTAGGAGATTTTTGAAGTATTTCCTCACCATAATCTCTTGCGTAAGTAATCTTTAACTTGTTTTCTTCCATTTTTATCAACACCCACTAGATTTCAGGCTTAAAATATGAGATTAAAGGTAGAAAATTAGGGATTTGGGTAGAGTAATGGCTTTTTGATTAATTGTGATTTATAGCTCATTTTGGGGTCGAATTATGCAACTAATTATATATTTGGGCTCGTGCGTGAATGGGGGAATCGAATTTTGGTTCAAACCTCGTGTTTTGACCTAGGTAGCTCGGGGTCGATTAGAAAGCTATAATTAGGCATTGGAATTGAATTATTTAGCGTTTATTGATGCTATGAAGTTGATTATGTCCAGATACAATTCATTTGGAGTCGAATTCAAAAGGAAAGGCAGTGTTTAAGGCTTGAGTTGGCCGTGGAAGTTCGAGGTGAGTGTCCGGTCTAACCTTAGCTTGAGGGATTATGAGTTGTGTCCTATTTGCTAATTGCTTCTTGTTGAGTACGACATATAGGCATGGTGATGAGTATCTATATATTGGTGTCGAGCATGACCGTGAGTTTTTAATTAACAGATATTATATTCTTAAATGTTACTACATATGCTTTAATTTATGATTTGTGATATTTAGCAAGGATTTGGTTTATTCTCGTGGATTTTATTTATGATTAAGTATTGGTACTAATTCAGCTAAGTAGGAGTTGAGTTAGGATTGGTTATAGCTGATTCTCCCTTACCGGGATGGTTGTCTTGATATTGTTGTTCCCTGCTGGGAAGTTATTATGTTGCTTTTGTTCCCTTTTCGGGATTCCTTGTGATTTTGTGTCTGAATGTAAATGGGAGTGGGTGGTACGCCTACCACAAGATTGAATGAAATAGGAGCGGGTGGTACACCTACCACAAGATATAACGAAATGGGAGCGGGTGGTATGCCTACTACGAGATATAATGAAATGGGAGCAGGTGGTACTGTAACGACCCGACCAGTCATTTTGAGCTTTTACGCTTTGATCACCAATCCTCGGGCAAGACTTGCCCCGTGTAATGTATTATGACTGGTGTAGATCGTTGGTTTTGGTTTTTAGGAAAATCGGAATGAATTTGAAGGAACAGTCTCAGTTAAAAGCTTTAAATTTGAAAGGTTAGACCAAGAGTTGACTTATTTGTATATGAGCTCGGATCAGAATTTTTATGACTCAGTTAGATTCGTTGGGTGATTTATGACTTAGGAGCGTGATCGGAATTGGTTTTGCAGGTCCGGTGTAAAATTTGGCTTGAATTGGCGAAGTTAGTATTTTGGCGAATCCCGGTTGATAGGTGAGATTTTGATCCGAGGGTCAAAATGGAATTTCGAGAGTTGTTACATTTTCGTTATGTCATTTTTGACGGGTGTGCAAAATTTCAGGTCATTCGGACGTCATTTGGTCGGGTTTTTGATCGAAAGTGTATTTCGGAAGTTTTTGGAAACTTAAGCTTGAATTTGATGTAATTTGATGGTTTTGGTATTGATTGAGGTATTTTAATGATTGGAACAAGTTTCAATTATGTTATAGGAGGTCTTGGTGCTTTTGGTTGAAGTCCCGGGGGCGTCGACGTGATTTCGGATGGTTAACGGGAAGTTTTGTTCTTGTGAAATTCAAAATTTGTTGTTGCTCTGCTATTTTTGCTTCTGCAGAATTGGGACTGCAGAAGCGGTATCACATGAGCGAGGAGGAAGTCGTAGAAGCGGAGTCACAGGTGCGAAAGGGGACTCACAGGTGCGAGTTTTGGGCTTGGCAGCTGTTTCCGCAGAAGCGGATGAGGAGCCGCATCTGCGAAGCCATAGATGCGGAATTTTGGTCGCAGAAGCGATCCCTGGAGTTTTAGTAATTTCCGCAGAAGTGGAACCTTGGCCACAGAAGCGGTTTTGCCTAGGCAGAGATATGTTATTTTATTTCGCGATTTTGGGTTATTTCACCATTTTTACCTTCGACCTTGGAGCTTTTTGGGCGATTCTGAGGAGAGAAATCAAGAGACTTCGTTAAGGTAAGGAATGTAGGACCTAAATCTTCGTTCTATGGTTGTATTTCATGAATTTAGGGCTGTAATTGAAGGAATTAAAGGGCAAAAATGGAGTATAAGGGCTTGAGTTTAAGAGGCCTTTAAATGGGGATTTGAGGGGTCAATTGGACTTCGATTTTAGTATTTTTGATATGTATGAACTCGTGGGGAGACAAGGAACCTAATGACGTAAAAAATTTTGACTTTCGAGAAGTGGGCTCGGGGCTCGGGTTTTGCAAATTTTGGGATTTTTGATATGTTTCGATTGTTTTTGTTTAGGCTTTGTTCCCTTAGAATATTGTGATGTATTCAATCTAGTTTTGGATAGATTCGACGCGCGTGGAGGCTGATTTGGGGGGTAAAAGTGTCACAAGCTAGAGATTCGCCGGTTCAAGGTGAGTAATGATTGTAAATGATATTCTGAGTGTTTGAAACCCCGTGTTTGCACATCGTAGTGCTATATTGAGGTGACTTGCACGCTAGATAGCGAGCGTAGGGTAGAGCACCGTTGGCGATTGTGACTTCGTCCATCCCGATTAATGAATTTACTGTGTATTTGACTGAAATTTACTTGTTATCATCATAATTTGGGCTGATTTCCGTATTTGGGCTTCGTGCCAGCTATTTTAACTCTTCGGGGATTGTTGTTGATAATTCCTTACTATTTTGATTTTATGCTTGAACTCAGTCACGTATTTTCCACTATTTTTAAGACTCAGCCAAGTTTATTTTGCTGTAACACTTGAAATGATATTTTTAATAATATTTGGGCTGAGCATCATGTTTTACTGTTTCCCTAGTGGCCTATGTGACTTTGACTGAGTAAGGCCGAGGGCTTGTATTTTGAGTCTACTTTTGGATCGGGTTGTACGCTGCATTGGTGAGATACTGATTTGATATGAGGCCGAGGGCCTAAATTTGATGCCATGAGATGGCTTGATATTGCTCTTGGCCATAAGGGGCCCCTCCCATAGTCTGTACACCTCCAAGGAGCGCCGTCGACGATAAATGGATCGGGTTGTATGCCGCAGCGATATATGGATCGGGTTGCATGCCACAGCGGTACTAGTAAAATTCTATGTGTTTACTTTTTTTCATTTGTCTGCCATTATCTGTTGTCTGTGCTACTTCATGCAATATCTACCTGATTGTCTGGCATTATCTGATGACTGAGTGTTATGCTGAGGGGCGGATTTCTGTGCTTATCTGCACTATTTATTTGCATTCATTTGCGTGGCCACTAAAAAAGTCATTTTTAGGAGAGGTATAAACTTAGCTAAGATATTTCTCTAAAGATTTCACAATTTCACTATTTTTCTCAAAAAGGGTTTGCACTGCTCTATATAGCATGATGATTTTGTTATACGTGATTTCTTACTGCTCAGTTATTATTTACCTTTATTATTCATTGAGTTGGAGTACTCACTTTACTCCCTGTACCTCGTGTGCAGATGCAGGTATTTATCCACCGGTTAGCGGGTTTTTGGCTGATCAGAGGCAGAGTTATAGGAGTTAGCAAGGTGACTGCCAGCATTCGCAGAACTGTTTCTCTCTCTTTGTTCATTATTCCGGTGTTGTATATTTTAGACCTTGTAGTTGGATTTACACTCTAATAGATGCTCGTGAATTGTGGTAACCCAATTAGGGCTGTATTGGGTTGTACTTCTACTAATTAATATTATTAAATCATATTGAAACTGCTTATGAATGGTTTAACTGCTTAGAAGAGGTGTTTTGTGATGGTCTGTCTGGCCTTGTCTTCACGAGAGGCGCCATCACGACCGGAGTGGGGTTTGGGTCGTGACAAGTTGTTATCAGAGCCTAGGTTACATAGGTCTCACGAGTCAGTAGCAGGTTTAGTAGAGTCTCGCGGATCGGTACGGAGATGTCTATATTTATCCTCGAGATGCTGTAGAACCTTTAGGAAAACTTCATATTCTTGAATTCTTATCGTGCATCCTTGATTCAGCTCGAAAAGAAACTTTTAAAATTCCTTCCACACGTTCGTTTGTGCGCATGAGCGCTCAGTATTAGATGTGCCTTGATGGCTTGTGATTCCCCGATCGAGGGGCGAAATGTGATCTCTATGAGATGTTATTGGGCCAGCTTGAAGGACTTGAGGCTGGATATTTACCTATTGCTTGAGCATCGAGGTGCTGATGGTGTGAGCAAATGTTTTGAGCTTATATGTTCGGTATTGTCCCTATTAGTGGGAATGTCGGTTGGATAGCTATGTGAAGAGTATGTTAGTACTGCGAGATGTATTTATATGAATTGGTAGTGACGGGGAAGTCTATCGGATGATAGATGAACTATTAAGTGTTTGATTTCTATTGTGATTTGATGTGTAGCCCGAGTTATGGGTACTGAAGAATCTTTTTGTGTCTCCTAGTTGGGGAGTGAAGTGCATTTCATGTTGCGGTATGAGTTCAGACCCAGGAAGACTAAATGGCTGTGTAATATGTTTGATGGTGGAAGGTATGCAGAAATGTTAGATTGAAGCAAAGCAGGTGGGGTGATCCGTAGGTGTATGTTTGAAGATTTCATGTGTAAGTGAAAAGTACATATTGAAATTTGAAATTTTGGGTCGCTTAAGAGAGTGGGTTTAACTGCTGCGGGGATGAATGCGAGATTTGTAGAAGATTTACAACACTAGATGATTTGTCTTTTCACAAGCTTACAAATGATTTGAGTTTAATCTCACTATGGTATTGTGGCATCAATAGAGTAAAAGTCTTATGAGTTATTGTGTGTATTTAGATCTATGGCCTCGAGCCAAGTGGGGGAGTCTGCTGTGAGCAGTTGATTACACGGTTAGGTGCTATATTGTTTCCAGTTTGAGGCGTGCGAGTGAATTAGCTATGACTTACAAAAAATTGAGACCGAGAATGGGTCGAGTAAAGGAAGATTTCGACAGAGATTACATTATGCTACATAGGGAAAGATAATCGCGGGATGTCTTGAGTTGCTATTGGTAAAGAATGCTCGGTGCATGGAGCAGGAGGTTGCTTGGTTGTATTATGATGAGGCTACATCTTGCGGTATCAGAATGCTAATGTAGTACGGGTGATTCTGTTTGTTTGATCAGGTAATTGCAGCTTGGATAAGAGTGAATGACTTGCGATAATAGTTATAATGTGTTCAAGAGTCTGTATACATCAATTGAGTGCTCTAAAGTCGCATATGTGGTTAGAAACTGATGTTTTCATTGGAAGAGGTCAAGACTTGGGGTATTTCTATGTGAATTATGGGATTATATGTATCAGTATCAGGAAAGTAAAGGTAACAGACTTAGATTCGCAGGAAGTTCTTCAGAGTAAAGTGTTCTGGAGTGTGGTGTTTCTGGGAATATTTGAGAGAGTATTCAGTGGCTTATGGGTCTTAGTCAGTGGGGTTATATGCTGGGGTCTCGTGTGGTAAGCCTGGGTTGAGGCATTATGGCACTACAGTAAGGGGGAATATCAAGTTGATGATGAATCGGAAAAAAAATTAGATAGATGGAGTAGCATGATAGTATACCGAATTGGTATGGTAAGAATATGATTAATTCTTTGTATGTGTTCGAGGTAATGGTTCTTACAGGTATTTTGCAGCAATGCTCTTGGGTTTTGATGGCTTTCTTAGCTTGGTCTAGTTAGAAGGATTCAGTCCTGGCAGTTTAGTTGTGCAAATGGAATTGGGAGAGTTCTTGTTGATTTCTACCGTGGTCGGAGAAGTGCATTTTCTATAAATGTGAGAGGCATGGGATGTTTAATGATTTTATTCTAGATGGGATCAATGGAAGTTCTTGACTAGTTGAGTGCGTAGATGTCTGTGGCTCGGAAGGGAGATAAAAGTTTTCATGTTATCCTTGGATGGTATGGTATATGCGGTATGTTGTGGAGGACCGAGACTGGCGTATGCTAGGTTACAATTCAGTTCTGAAAGGAAGTTCATAAAACTCTTAGGCAACAAGTAGCCTGAGATAATCAGGGAAATGGTACTGCTAATTGGAAGTGATTTGACGAGAGTATATGTCTCAGAAAAAGGGTAATGTGATTAAACTGATGATTCTTCGGTAGTATTGCGACATTTTCTTGTTGGATCGACTAGTCATATTCGGGTTTTCTTGGTGGCATAGGGAAATTTTAGAGTATCTATCGTGGAATGATTGGGTATTAAAGGTATGCATGTATTCGGACAGCGGAATTGGGATCGTATATAGTGATTCAAGTGTTGTGTAGATTTGGAGATGGAAGTTCTCATATACAGGCTATGATGTGGTGGTTGTAGATCGTGTGTATCGACACCGTTTAGTGACTACCAGGATTTGGAGGCCCGTGTGGATCTTTCTTTTCTTGGTATGTTAGATTTTGGATATGATATTGGGGTGTAGACTGGTTGTCTCAGTGTTGGGTTATTCTAGACTATAGCGCTATGGGCTATGCCGGAAATGCCACAGGTTGAGTGGTGGGGTGCGTCGAATTATGTTCTAGCAGTGTGGTTTATATTTTAAAAACCCAGCGGACGGCTGGGAAGGATTGCTTTTCTGAATTGGGCCTTCGTGATGTATGTCAGTGCAGAGGTTTCTACCATTGATTCAGTTCCGGTATTAAGGGATTTTTCGGATGCGTTTCTTATGGCCGGGCATGTTACCGTCCAAGGTTGTGGATTTTGGTATTGATTTGGTGCCGTGCATCGTATCATATGGCTCCGGTAGGAGTTGTAGTAGTGGAAGGAGCAGCTTCAGGCTTCCTTGATGATGAGTTCGTTGGCAGGCCAATGTGGATGCGTGTTCTAGTTGGACTCGGCTGGGTTGGCCCCGAATTGTATTGTTAAGGGATAAGTTGATTCTATTATTGAGCTTTTTAGTGATCTGGGGAGATCTATGAGTTTTTTTCTGTGTTGTGAGACTTTATGATTTGTTGGTTAGGGGCACATGTGGTGTGGTTCTATAGGGGATTCATAGTGGAAGTCGAGCGAGAGGAGTAATTGGGTGTTGCTCAGTGAATGGAGTATCGGTTATGACCTATCGGTTTGCATGGTTTATGTTATTTGTCTCACTGTGGGTATGATGATTTGCTATGGTTCCACACATCAAATGGTATGTGGTTGTCGCTTTCGAGCATAGTGACTTAAGGTGTTTCAGGTGGAGCAGTGTTTGGATAGGATCGTGCATTGTCACAAAGCTATGTGGAGATATGATCTTGTGGGATAGATTCGGGTGTTCTATTATATGATTTGAAACGGATTCCCAGCCTTGTGTTGTGGTGGTACTGGTGAACTTGAGGTACAGCTCTTTCAATTGAGTCATTTTCATGATTTGAGTATGTTCGGACTGTTGCTTATTGGTGCGTGTAGTTACGCAAGTTGTGGCTTAGGCCCGTATTGATGTATCATATCACCAGGGTGGTGTGTTTGGTCAAAAGAGATCGTGAGGATCATTAATGAATAAAAACGGATTTGATTTCAGCATGTTTGATGGGTAAATATCGAGGTTCGGTTCAAAACATTGCTATGGTAATTGCCAGAGGAGAAATGGCCTCATGAATGGTTGATTTGAGAAATGGATATGGTTTATTGCGTGTTTCATTTATCATTGGCAGTACATGAAAGTGTTGGAATGAGACTTTAGCTAATAAGAGGTTTTCTATTAGTATTTGGTTGTTGTGGGCAACTGCTGTGAATGGAAGTTATCGCGGCATGTGTATGTGGTGCATCATACAATTGCACCTGAGGTTGAAGGCATGGGATATTACAGCTGGTTCGGGACTATTTAGATTATAGGTGTGAGGTTTTGATCGTAATGCTGGTTTTAGAAGTGAAAGTGTGGTTCTATGGCTTATGGACTAGGATAGATTGTGAAATTTCAGCTATATTGTGTTATCGGACCTATGTGAGATAGGGTGATGTGGGATCACCCACGGGTATATGCATGGTAAGGTCATTCAGCGAGTGCTTGGCTTTTAGAACAACTCTGGGTACGTTCAAGGACGAATGTGTGTTTAAGTGGGGGAGGATGTAACGACTTGGCCGATCGTTTTGAGCTTTTGCACTTTGATCGCCAGTTCTCGGGCATGACCTTACCCGTGTAATGTATTATGACTGATGTAGATCCTTGGGTTTGGTTTTCAGGAAAATCGGAATGAATTTGAAGGAATAGTCTCAGTTGAAAGCTTTGAATTTGAAAGGTTTGACCAAGAGTTGACTTATTTGTATATGAGCTCGGATCGGAATTTTTATGATTTGGTTAGATTCGTTGGGTGATTTTTGACTTTGGAGCATGATCGGAATTCGTTTTGGAGGTCCGGTGTAAAATTAGGCTTGAATTAGCGAAGTTAGTATTTTGGCGAATCCCGGTTGATAGGTGAGGTTTTGATCCGAGGGTTAGAATGGATTTCTGAGAGTTTTGTAGCTTTGTTATGTCATTTGTGATGTGTGTGCAAAATTTCAGTCACTCGGACGTTGTTTGGTTGGATTTTTGATCGAAAGTTTATTTCGGAAGTTTTTGGAAACTTAAGCTTGAATTTGATGTAATTTGATGGTTTTGGTGTTGTTTGAGGTGTTTTAATGATTGGAACAAGTTTCAATGATGTTATAGGAGGTGTTGGTACTTTTGTTTGAGGTCCTGGGGGCCTCGGGGTGATTTCGGATGGTAAACGGGAAGTTTTGGTCTTGTGAAATTCAAAATTTGCTGCTGCTGCTCAAGTATTTTTGCTTATGCGGAATTGGGACCACAGATGCGGTATCGCAGGAGCGAGGAGGAAGCTGCAGAAGCGGAGTCGCAGGTGCGAAAGGGGAGCCGCAGGTGCGAGTTTTGGGCTTGGCAGCTGTTTCTGCAGAAGCGGACGAGGAGCCGCATTTGCGAAGCTACAGATGCGGAATTTTGGTCACTGAAGCGATCCCTGGAGTTTTAGTAATTTCCCCAGAAGCAGAACCTTGGCAGCAGAATCAGTACCGCAATATCAGGATTTTTACCGCAGAAGCGATTTTGCGTGGGCAGAGATATGTTATTTCATTTCGCAATTTTGGGTTATTACACCATTTTTACCTTCGACCTTGGGGCTTTTTGGGCGGTTCTGAGGAGAGAAATCAAGAGACTTCGTTAAGGTAAGGAATTTTGGACCTAAAACTCCATTCTATGGTTGTATTTCATGAATTTAGGGCTGTAATTGAAGGAATTAAAGGGCAAAAATGGAGGATTAGGGCTTGAGTTTAAGAGGCCTTTAAATGGGGATTTGAGGGGTCAATTGGACTTCGATTTTATTATTTTTGATATGTATGAACTCGTGGGGAGAAGAGGAACCTAATGACGTAAAAAATTTTGACTTGCGAGAAGTGGGCCCGGGGCTCGGGTTTTGCAAATTTTGGGATTTTTGATATGTTTCGATTGTTTTTGTTTGGGCTTTGTTCCCTTAGCATATTGTGATATATTCAATCTGGTTTTGGATAGATTCGACGTGCGTGGAGGCTGATTTGGGGGGTAAAAGTGTCACGAGCTAGAGATTTCGCCGGTTCGAGGTGAGTAATGATTGTAAATGATATTCTGAGTATTTGAAACCCCGTGTTTGCACATCGTAGTGCTATATTGAGGTGACTTGCACGCTAGATAGCGAGCGTAGGGTAGAGCACCGTTGGCGATTGTGACTTCGTCCATCCTTATTGATTAATTTACTGCGTATTTGACTAAAATTTACTTGTTATCATCATAATTTGGGCTGAATGCCATATTTGGGCTTTGTGCCAGCTATTTGAACCTTTCGGGGATTGTTGTTGATATTTCTGCACTGTTTTGATTTTATACTTCAACTCAGTCATGTATTTTCAGTTAGTAACACTTGAAATGATATTTCTAATAATATTTGGGCTGAGCATCATGTTTTACTGTTGCCCTAGTGGCCTATGTGATTTTGACTGAGTAAGGCCGAGGTCCTGTATTGTGAGAATACTTTTGGATCGGGCTGTATGCCGCAGCAGTGAGATACTGATTTGATATGAGGCCGAGGGCCTAAATTTGATTCCACAAGATGGCTTGATATTGAGCTTGGGCCGTAAGGGCCCCTCCCGGAGTCTGCACACCCCTAGTGAGCGTCGTCGATGATAAATGGATCGGGCTGTACGCCGCATCAGTACTAGTACTGTTCTATGTGTTTACTTTATTTCATTTGTCTGCCATTATCTGTTATATATGCTACTTCATGCAATATCTACCTGATTGCCTGGCATTATCTGATGACTGAGTGTTGTGCCGAAGGGCGGATTTCTATGCTTATCTGCATTATTTGTTTGCATTCATTTGCGTGGCCGCTGAAAAAGTCATTTTCAAAAGAGGTTTAAACTGAGCTAAGATGTTTCTCTAAATCTTTCACAGTTTCACTATTTTTCTCAAAGAGGGTTTGCACTATTCTATACAGTATGATGATCTGTTATACGTGATTTCTTACTGCTCAATTGTTATTTACCTTTATTACTCACTGAGTTGGAGTACTCACTTTACTCCCTACACCTTGTGTGCAGATGCAGGTATTTATCCACCCGTTAGCGGGTTTTGGCTGATCAGAGGTAGAGTTATAGGAGTTAGCGTAGTGACTGTCAGCGTTCGCAGCACTGTTTCTCTCTCTCTCTCTCTCTTTATTCATTATTCTGGTGTTGTATATTTTAGACCTTGTAGCTGTATTTACACTCTAATAGATGCTCGTGAATTGTGACAACCCGATTAGGGTTGTGTTGGGTTGTACTTCAGTTAATTAATATTATTAAATCATATTGAAACTGCTTATGAATCGTTTAACTGCTTAAAAGAGGTATTTTGTGATGGTCTGGCTGGCCTTGTCTTCACGAGAGGCGCCATCACCACCGGAGCGGGGTTTGGGTCGTGACAGGTACTCTTACCACGAGATATAAGAAAATGGGATCAGGTTGCACGCTTGCAACAAGATGTGAAAAGAAAGTGAAATCAGCCTTTGTTAGTGGCTAGAATTTGATTTCTTTATAGTTCTCTTGAATTCTGTTTTTACCTGTTATTCCTCGAAGCATCCCCCCCCATTTTTACTTGTCTATTCCTGCTTTACTTTCCGCTGTATATTATATAACTGCACAGGTTTATTTGGTGTTCTGGTCCTAGCCTCATCACTACTTCGCCGAGGTTAGGCTAGGCACTTACTAGCACATAGGGTCAGTTGTGTTGATACTATACTCTGCACTCTTTTATGCAGACCCCAGTGTTGTGGACTTCGAACTGCAGTGATATTGTTGATTCTCGATCATCTGGCGGCTCGAGGTAGTCCTGCAAGCGTTCGCAGGCCTTGACATCTCCTTCTATCTACTATTCATGTTTCTTTCAGGCATTTCTAGAGACAGTGTTGTATTTATTTCTTCAGACCCTTTATTTGTATTATTCTTGGACCGTCTGTGACACCAGTTCTGGGTAGTCGAGACTCAAACAGTTGTACTAGATATTTATGTTCAAATAGTTTGTTGTTTTTCTTCCTCTTATGTTTACTTTCGCTGTTTAAATGCTATTACTTCAAAATTGTTAATGAATATAAAATGGGTAAAAAGGTAAATTATGCTATTAACTAGCTTGCCTAACTTATATTAGTAGGCACCATCAGGACTCTCGAGGGTGGAAAATTCGGATCGTGACAAGTTGGTATCAGAGCTCTAGGTTACTTGGGTCTTACAGTTCACAGACAAGCTTAGTAGAGTCTGAGGGATCAGTACGGAGACGTCTGTATTTATCTCCCAGAGGTTATAGAGTTAGGAAATGTTTTACTTCTATCTTCCCTGTCATGCGATTTTGTTCTCTCAATGCTGAATTGAAACCTCTACTCTTGTCCTATCACGAATGGCAAGGTCATGAACCACTTCCTCAGCCGAGCAACAGCACAGACCGGTGATAGATTAGCTAAATCTTTGGAGGCTTTGTGGAGTTTGGATAGGTTTCACCAAGCTCTTCACTACTACTTTCAGCGGTGCATCTTCTGAGGATCCCCAACATTATTTAGACAGTTGTCATGAGGTTCTCGGGGACATGAGGATCGTGGAGACTAGTGGGGTCGATTTTGCTACTTTTTGCTTGTTTGGATCCGCCAAGACCTGTTGGAGAGATTATTGATTGGCTATAGCAGTTAGGTCATCATCTTTAACTTGAGAATAGTTCACGCAGCTATTTCTGGAGAAGTTTCTTCTCATCACTCAGAGAGAGGCCTATTGGAGGCAGTTTGAGCGTCTCCAACAGGGTTCTATGACTGTTACTCAGTACGAGATTAGATTCATCGACTTGGCTCGTCATGCTATTATCATACTTCCCACTATGAGAGAGAGTGGGGAAGTTCATTGAGGGACTCGTGCAGACCGCTCAGTTAGCCAGAGGTAGAGGTAGAGGAATTAGAGGTGGAGGTAGAGGAATTATAGGTAGAGGTAGAGATGCTAGATATGGAGGTGCAGGTACTGTTCTGGTTTGTGGTAGAGAAGCTTTGGTCTCATTTTGTGCCATATCTGGTCATGCCTAGTGATTCTCTAAGTGCCCCTGTTTATGTGTCTAAGCTGGTGGGTGATTCTATTGTAGTGGATCGAGTCTATTGTCCATGTATAGTGGTTATTGGAGGTCTTGAGACTCGTGTAGATTTGCCTCTTCTGGGCATAGATGATTTCGGTGTCATATTAGGGATGGACTGGTTATTATGAGCACTTGATTTTTGACTCACATGAATTACTCCTACATAATTCCCAAAATTAGATTTTTTTTTCTTTAATTATTAGTTATTTTAGGAATTATTGTGTAATTTTTCTAATTATTTGCATTTTTTTGTGCATGTTTTATCTTGTTTAGTTCATAAAAAAAATACAAAAATACATTGCATTTGCATTTAGGATTTAGTCTTACATTTTTTAGATTAATGAGTAAATTAGTGTTTTACAAAAATGGAAAAATCACAAAAAAAATATCTTATTCTTCGCATTGTTAAATTTTAGCTTCTAATTTTGGTAGCTTTCATTCATTTGGTATTTAATTAGTTGTGGTAATTATTATTTAGAGTTAATTAATTTAATTTGGTAGGATAATTTGGTTTAGAGGTTAATCTAGGTTTTATTGTTAATTTTTTAAAAGAAAAGGAATTTTGAAATTAAAAGAAAAAGGAAAAGGAAAAGAAACAAAAGAATGAGAGAATCTCATTTTCGGGCCATTTCATTCGAATTCTCCCCAGGCCCAAAAGCTTCTACCCAGAAATCCGTACAAACCTGCCCAGATCCATGTCCCCTACCCGGTCTACCCGTATGGTTCCAAACGACCCCACTTTATGTCTATTTGATCTCGACTGTTGGATCTCATCAATCCAACTGCCCGGAACTGTTTAGTCCATAACATATAATTGTTTGACTTGAGACCCACCCATACCCCAATCCAATTCTCTCACTCTCCGTGTCTCTCACCCTATTTCCCTCTTCAGACCATGAACCCTAGAGCGCCGCCCCCATTTTCCATCCATCTCCGGTGGTGGCGCCGCCCCTAATCACCTCCAAATCAACACCACAGACTCTCCTTCACATCCCCTTTCCCAATCCATAACCCATTTCCCTCGAATCACACTGGATTCCCTTGTATCTTAAATCTAAGTCGAACCCTAAAATCCCAAAAAAAAACCTCAAGATCGAGATTTCAGTGAAGATTGGGGTCTAGTTGGATTTTATTCATGTGTTCTTCATAAGAACACACGATTAATATCAAACTCAGCTTGAATTTGAAGATTTGAAGACTCGTTTCAATTCTTTACTGTTCGAGTTCATCTTAGGTATGTTTCCTTTTTTTCTTTTATTATCATTTATTCATTCTTTCTTTCATTTTTCTATCCCCTATCTCATTTTTTTCTGCTTCTTTCTTTTCTTCTTGATTCTTTTTTGTTTTCTAGTTTCTTCAGAGTCAATTTTTTATGCATGTTTGTATTAAGTTTTTTTTTAATTAAGCATAATTCTGTTTTTGTTAGATTTTGTTTGAATTTTATTTGTTTCTATTGTTCTTTGAGCCCAAGACCTTATGAGCCTTCAGGACAGTAGGTCATTTAGTCAAGCAAATTTTGATTGCTGATTTGAATTTGGGTTCAGAAATCAAAAGCCCGAGAAAAGGATTCAATCCGGGTCTGGGATGAGCTATTGGGTCAATTTGACTCATTTGGTTTCCTAAAGTAAAAAATAGAGGCTTAAAGGTTAATTTAGAAATTTAGGCTAGGGAATATAAGTATAACTGATTTAAGCTTATGGGAAGGTGTTTTTGGGACTAAACTGAAATACTGATTTTTAAACTAAGGGTACATCAGCAAAAATGAAAATTGCTAAAAGATTAATGTGCAAAACTGAATACCTTCTATGCTGCCCTAAGGCTTGCCTATAAAGGCACTCTTTCTTCACCCACAAGTCAGAGATTTTAGAGATTAAAAAATGCTGAAAGAAACAAAAAACAGCTGGAGTCTAAAAAGCTTAGAAAGAATACTGAAATTCTTGCACTCCTTTGTTCAAAATTGTTTCAATTCTGCCAAAAAATTTCATGGTTGATCTGAGTACTTAAGTTTCCATAAAATGGTCTTCATCCGGGTTTTCTACTAGTTGAAAGAAGCTGAATTTTGTTGGAAGTTGTTGGTTCACTACTATTACATTGCTTTTGTCCTGCTGCTATTTGCTACTCCCTCACTCTCTTTGTTCTCTCTTGGCTTTCTTCCAGGTATTTGTTTTGCCACTATGGACATCACTTAAGTATAATATGGAGTTTGGATCTGGAAATATGATAAAAACTTATGTTATTTGTTGTTGAATCTCATTTCTTCTTCCTTCAATCTCATGTATGGTTGTAATATGTAGCTCTAGAAATGTTTCGATTAGTATATTGATCATGAATAGGATGTCATAGTATGAGATTGAAGCTTTAAGCTGTTTGATTCTTCTATTTAGTTATCAGTTTTGTTTGGAATTGACTATAGGTGAAAGAAATGCTTTGGGTTGTATTTGCAGTAACATTTAGGCCAGTGTTGAACTGTTTGCTGGCGTTTGAATGTTATGTGGTTAGACCTGATGTTTTAAAATCATGGTTATTTAATGACGATCCTACCGGGTTATGTTAATATGAGATTTAGTTTAGGTTCGGATTCCCATGTCATTATTTTAAGTTAGTTTGGGGCTTTAAAAGTTAAAGCTGCACAATGCTTAGTTCTCAAAGAATTGGACTTTTAATTGTTTCAAAATCATGTCATTATTTAAAATTTCATATAATCGTCCATTAAGTAGTTAAAGGCTGATTTAAAACTGACTGCATATACATTAGTGTTTTGTTGACAGCAATTTGGGTTTACATTGATACTCTTTGATTTTCAGACATTGTTTCTGTGCCATAGGGACTTGATTTCGAGTCCTGCTCTCACTATCTTCAGGTTCTTGAAAGATTTGGACTCATCTTGGGCCCATGTTTGAAGACACTTGCAAATGGGATTATATACTTTGTATTATTTGGGCCTGTCTTGTTTTGTTGAACCCAGCCTCCTCATTTAGTCTCTATCGCGGAGGCAATTTCTTTTTAGACAATTGGTTACTTAATACGATGCCTATTAATTGCTACATAGGTTCGAACATTTAGCATAAAGTAATTAGAATCCCTTTAAGTTTTTTTCGTAATTAACTAGATTCTTAAAAGGGATTTGAGGCAAGCCATATTAGACAAGTTATAACTTATGGCCCCAAAAGTTAATCTAGAAACCCTTTTGGTTAGAATAATTTGAGACGTGCCATGCCAAATAAAATCTCAAAATGCATGGCCCTCACTTAATTAATTTTGAATCCTTAGAAATCGAGGTATGGCGTTTAGCTGAATTTTTCATTGCCCTCGCAAATTTAAAAGTGTGTAGTTGCTTTAGGCATTCTATTTTAAAAAAATAATTTCCTAAATTCGGGTGTGCATTTCATGTGACCCAAATCCAAATCTCAACAACGTTAAATAAAATGTGTCGCGGACCGCAGGTGCATTTAATGTGGCGTGGACCAAAGACATATTTTAGATAATGTTCAGTCTTCCTAAAATTAATTAAAAGCGGTTAATAGTTTAAAATTATACCATAGGCTAAAACATGTATTAAAATCAGATAATAGGCCAATTATGATAGTTTAAGTGACCGTGCTAGAACCACAGAATCCAGGGGTGCCTAACACCTTTCCTCGGGTTAACAGAATTCCTTATTCAGAAATTCAGGTTCGTAGACTTCAAAAGAAAAGTCAAAATTTCCTCGATTTGGGATTTTAAAATACACTGGTGACTTGGGACACCAAATAAGCTATCCCTAGTGGCGATTATGAATTGAATAAATAATCTCATTTCAAATAATGTCACTTAAATTGGAAAAACTCCTTTGTGCTACCTTCGGGTGTGTAAAAAAGGAGGTGTGACAGCTCTGGCGACTCTGCTAGGGATCTAATCACAGAACTTCGGTTCAGGGTTCAAGAATTCGAGCTTAGAATAGTTGTTGTAATTGGCTTTATTTATTATCTGATTTTTACATGTTTGAGCCTGATGTGCTAAGTGCCGCTTTATACCGCTTTGATATTGTGTGAACTGTATATAAACTGCTACGAAACTCTTCTTCTCTCTAAGTCTTCTAAATCATCTGGGGAGTGTGCACTTTGTGTGACTTCTTTTCTATTAGATTCTTATCCAATTTTAGAACGAGGTTCGGGCAAGTTGCAAAGCCGGTGAAGCTTCTGTATTCCCAGTACGCTGCCCCCTATCGGCTTGAGCTGTCCGCTCGGGTAAGCCAGTCCTAGAATAATACACCCAGGTTTTAAACCTAGTATATCAAAACCTCATACCAGATCCCTATTAGGAACGTATGTTTGCATCACGTGCATTTTACTTTGGAGACTCAACACAGCGGTTGGGTCTGTCTAGGACAGGTGTACTCGAAATGAAAAGACCATCATGATGCATCCTGCTTGCTACTTGTGCATTTATTTTCTTCGAATTCGCATGTTGACCAGCTTATGAATAATAGGAGAAAAGTTGGAAAAAAGAAGAGTCAATGTGAGGGCTAAGAGAGATAATTGCTTGTTTTGAAAAAAAAACCAATGTCCAATATAAAAATACTAAAACTCTGCTGAAATTTTGAAAAAAAAAAGAAAAAAAAGAAGAGAATGTGTTGTTTTATTTTGTCAAATCTACCCGAACTACGCGAGTCTAATTCTCACCGGATGTGGGATACGTAGGCAACCCCCATCGGGTCCAACTTTATTTTTGCAAAAATAACCCAAAAAGATCAAAAGATTCTGTTTTAAAATAAGTAAGGTGATGCCATTCTTGTGTAGAATAGCCAAATGTCCCAAAAGGACGCCGAATGGCTATCGTTGCAACAATAGCCACCTTTGGTCTCTTTTTCAACTTTTGTTTTGGTCGTTTAGCCAATACAGCCCTTAAATCTTCTTTCCCGAAGTGCTGAAGGGCCGTATTTGCAAAGCCAGGTTATTATTTTTGAAATGAAATGTTGAAAATAACTTTTCTTGAGTCAAAAGGAGTTATGATATTTTTAACTTAGTCACCCTAATAAATGTGAAGGATGAGCACAAATGAAAATGAACCCTTCGTAACTCTTGAGGAAATCCCCTTACAACTCCATATGTGGTGGAACGACTTAGGGAAAGGCAGTCGAGGGACTGTGGTTAATGTTTTGGGTGGTCTTGTTGGAATCTTGAAAATCAAGCCAGGATTGGACGTGATTGAAGCCTTGCTACCTTTTTGGGATCCAACCCACAATGTATTTCACTTTTTTGATTTCGAGCTCACCCCCACGTTAGAGGAAATTGCGGGTTATGCTGGCCTTAGCGAAAACCTTAGGAGTCGGTACCCAGTGTCACCAAGAACAGTATATCCCAACACGTTTCTTGATATGTTGAGTATTAGTTGGGATATTCAGGATGGGAACTTATCTGAAGGGTTTTGCACTTTCCAGTTCTTGTACCAACGCTATAGAAATCCCCAAGGTTTTGAAGCACTGAATACTGGTCTAACTCATGCAGGAAACAAAGATAAATGGGAGGCACGGAAGGGTTTGGTTTTTATAGTAGCATTCTTGGGTGTTATAATCAGTCCGCGAAAAGATGGAAACATAGAATTAGGCCTCGTAGGAATGGTTGATGTCGCGATCAAGAAAGCTAATGGCACCTTGGTTCCAATGATCTTGTATGAGATTTACCAAGTTTTGACCATCTACCACCATGTCCGGTATATGAACTACGGTATGACTAGTTTGAATTGCATCGAAGAGTTTGAAAATCGAGTGGTGGGTGTTGAATTTCCAGAGGGTACGGAGGCTTGGTTTGCACACTTGATTTCTTTGACCTCGGACAAAATTGAGTTGACTTTCGGATGGCTCCCTATCGACGAAGTCGTATACATGTCAGTCGAAGTGTGCTATATTCTCCTAATGGGTCTCCGGAGCATTCAGCCATATGCTCATCACCGGGTTTTGCGCCAACTGGGCAAGTTTCAAACTATTCCCCAAGACGAAGATCTGAGTCCAAAAGTGGTTGAATTGGGCCCAAAGGTTGTATTCCCAGAAGGGACAATTCGTAAAGTTTGGAATGAATGCAGATTTTTACAACCTAAGACTTTGGTGCATGATTAAGCTAAGGGTGAGGTAGACCCCAATTACATGAATTGGTTCGGTAAAAGATTCCAAATCCCTCGAGAGCCCGAGAGACATGGTAAGAGACCCATGTTCAACAATCCACTAATGACTTGCGGGAGCAGTGGGACTGGTTGACAAAAGAAGTCAGCTATAGGGCCAAGATAAGGAAATTAGAGGGACAAATTAGGGACCTCAAATTTGACAACAGTGTCCAAGTTGTTGCAGATGAAGGGGAAAAGAAGAAGCTAGCTCAGGAAAGCTAAGCCCACAAAGCTCAGATAGAAAAAATGAGAATAGCTGCTAGAAACCTGGAGAAAAGCCGAGCTAATGAAATGCTTATAAGCGGTCTGAGAAAGAAAGTACTCAAGTGTCAGGATGACTTAGATAAATCTGAAGCCATTTTAGCAAGAGTCCGAGCACAACTGACAAAGAATACAGAAGGGAGGACAGTGTTTGTGCAACAAATGACAAGAAAATATGAGGGGACAATCACCAATCTGAAGAGAAAGCTAACGACCCTTGAGAATGAGGCAGCCAAATAGGCTAAAGACTTTAAAGCCGATAGGGAACATTGTTATGCTTTGATGGCCTAGATGGAGGAAGATATGCAACAGTTACAAAATCAAAACCATCATGACACTCAGGTTCTAGAAGCTCGAACTTAGCAAATCGGGTGCGTGCTTCAAAAAACGGTATTATCCGGGAGAGGGTTAGAGCCATTGTCGACTACATTGTCATGAAATGCCAAGCATGTAAGGACATGACTCAAACCACTTTCTTTGCTTTACTAATGACATTCGTCCACCAAATAATGAGTGATTTGGAGCATCTTCAAGGGGATCTCAGATATAGGCCCGTGGCAAGACCGAATGATGACCCATGGGCCCCAAGAGTCGAAGCACTTACGTATTCATAATTTTAATTTATCAAGTCTGTACTTCAGTTATTTGTTTCGTGTCTGTTTGTAGTTGTTAAATTTCCAAAAGAAAATGAGTATGTTAGAGTATTTTGTAATAAAAAATTTAGGAGTTTTTATTAATGGAAATTGAAAATTCCCAAAAAATTATTTCCTTATTTTTCATATTTTTCTTGAACTACGTAATGACTTGATTCACGCGGCGTCGTAATACGTAGGAAATCCTCATCGGATCTCATCATGATTTTGTAAATGATTTAAATAAAAAAGTTATATGGAAGGAAAGAACCAAAAGAAGAACCAAAAAGAGAGAAAAAAGAGAATTAAAGAAAAATGAAAAAACAGAGGGGCAAAGCAAGAAAAGAGAGGAAAGAAAAAGAGGAAAATTGGAATAAGAGATGAAACATTAAAGAGAGAAAAATTGGTCAAATAAACGAAAGCCGGGATGAAACACACAACTGTTGCAAAACATGTAGAAGACATTTAACTGTATAGGTGCATCACACTCCAACGTGCGATTCCTATGTGTTAATTGTCTCGCACTAACTGGTTTGTTGTGTTTGTAATTAGTCAGGCTTTATAGTAAGGTGGTGGGTTTTGTGGTACTATGGCTCCACATCCTTACTTCACAAGTGTACGCGGTGAAATCAAAAGACTTGATTTTTTGTAGTCAAGACATTTCGGAAGCCTTCCTCGAAGCCCCAAGGTAGGAGATCACGGTTGAGTTCTCAGTCTTAGGGCTCGTTGAGGTCTGAATCAAAAGAAGCAAGGTATGAGGTCAGGATAAGAAAGAAAATCTCCTAAACACATGGCTACACCGGATAGGTCTGGCCTATCCGAGAGCCTACTGAGAGGATTTACGTCAGGCCGTCCCATCTTTGTACCCTTGTAATTAATATATGTTTACTTTACCGAGTCCCTTCACCTATATAAGGGGGACTCACCCTTCCTTGTAAGGGACTAATGTTGCTCCACTTCTCCATAATGCAATGATATCTCTCTCTCTTTCTTCTAAGTTATCAGTGTTCTTCGACCCCGAGGTCGCCTTAGCATTTTATTGTTTCTTCATTTGTTCTTCATCATTTGGATCAAGATTGATAGTATAAAGCCTTACTTGTTTATATCTTTATCTGTTATACCCCTTCCCGACTACCCTTAATAAGCCCGAGATAGGCTCGAGGCCTGGCTCCGAGGTATCTACTGGCTTGCTCTATGCCCGGGAATGTCCCCTTGTTGGTTCGATTATCGCTTTGGTTAACTTGACCTTTACTGTCTTACTTCATGTTTTTACATGAATCACCCTGACAAACTAGCTCGGGAATATATCACGTATTTTTAGAATCCCACTTACAAATTTAATTATTGTTACCATTTTTACGGTAAACAGTTTGGCGCCCACCGTGGGGCTAAAAATAATACTCCCTCCGTTCCAGTTTATGTGAACCTATTTCCTTTTTGGTCCGTTCCAAAAAGAATGAACCCTTTCTAAATTTGGTAACAATTTAGCTTAAACTTACAACTCTACCCTTAATAAGAAGCTTTTATAACCACACAAATACTCTGGGCCCCATATGGACTTGTTTAGGACCACAAATTCCAAAAGTCTTTATTTTTTCTTAAACTCCGTGCCTAGTCAAATAGGTTCACATAAATTGGAACGGAGGGAGTAGTGATTATTCTCTTGTTAGTTTCATCATTTAAATGCACGATATCTTTCACATTTTTTCTTGACCGAGAACTCTTTGATTGCAGGTCAAAATGTCCGACTCGATAAACAGAGTTGAGAACAACAACCTCAAAGACCATGGGGAAAACGGCATGACCGTCCCAGCCACCGAAGCACCCCCGCAGAATCCTGACGACGTTCTCAGACCAATCCTAGTGGACGCAGATTTGCAAGATGCTCAGCTAGTAGAAGAAATGTCTCACACCAACAGGAGCATACGATGCAGCGACCAACAGGAAGCGCAAAAGACCCAAGCCTATGAAGAACAGAAAGTTAGTCTTCATGCTATCTTTGAAATGTTGCAGGCACAGCAACTAGACATCGCTCAGCAACAAATCCATCCAAGAACCCCCAGTACAGTGGCACCGTATACAGCTACCCCCGCCAAATGAGTGCTCAAAAGGTGAAGCAACAACGAGTCGGTGACTGACCCTGCTATCGTAAAAATGCTCGAGGACCTCACCAAAAGAATCGAGTCGGGAGAGAAAATGATCGCAGCTAATGATAAAAGGGTCGAGACCTATAACTTTAGGGTCGATCAGATCCCAGGTGCCCTTCCGGTCCTTAAGGGTTTAGATTAGAAGAAATCCATTCAAAGGCCATTCCCCGAAAAAAGCAGTGCCGAAACCTATCCCGAAGAAGTTTAGAATGCCGAAACTCCCTAAGTACAATGGCATCTCCGACCCCAACAAACACATCATTGCGTATACCTATGCAATAAAGGGTGATGACATAAAGAGCAATGAGATTGAATCCGTACTACTGAAAAAATTTGGAGAAACACTTTCAAAGGGGGCCATGATGTGGTACCATAACCTGGCCCCGACTCCATAGATTCATTTTCCTTGTTAGCGGACTCTTTTGTAAAAGCACATGCTGGAGCAATTAAAGTGGCGATGAGGAAGTTCGACGTTTTCAAAATCAAGAAAAGAGAAAACAAGATGCTGCGGGAGTTTGTGTCTCGATTCCAGATGGAACGAATAGAGCTACCACCGCTCTCGGATGATTGGGCAGTGCATGCCTTCTCCCAAGGCCTGAACGAATGAAGCTCCATGTCTTCGAAACAACTGAAACAAAATCTGATCGAATACCTGACCGTGACCTGGACAGACGTCCATAACCGGTATCAATCGAAGATAAGGGCAGAGGATGATCGGTTTGGGGCCGCATCGAGCTCGGTATACCCAAGAAGAGTCCCAGCAAAAGAGACAAAGCCAAAAAAAGAAAGGTATTAGCCGTACCTCAAATATAAGAGGATCGCCCCAAGGCGTAACCTGCCCCGCAACGATAAGAGGATGGATTGAGGACAGGATCCTCGAGGGGTCATCAACAGGGCCAAATTTGACAAAAATATGGGACCATTCAACGCACCTTACATGTCGGAGTACAACTTAAGCATCGACGTATCAGAAATCGTGTTCGCTATCAGTAAAATTCAGGATGCAAAATGGCCTAGACCAGTGCAGTCGGATCCTTCGCACAGAAATTACAACTTGACGTGCGAGTTCCACAACAAACATGGCCACCGGACCAAGGATTTCCATCAACTACGAGAAGAAGTAGCCCGGCTACTCAATAAAGGGCACCTCCGAGAATTCCTCAGCGATCGCGCCAGGGAGGAAGCCAAGAAAAATTAAGTAAACGAACCACAACATGTCATTCACATAATCATGGGCGGCGTTAATACCCCATAGGAACCTATGATGAGGAAAACTAAAATATCCATCACAAGGGAGAAATGGAATCGAGGATACATCCCCTAGGACGCCCTTACCTTCAATGAAGAAGACACGGATGCCTTATCTCAACCCCATAACGATGCCCTGCTAATTTCCTTTCTTGTAAATTCTTTCAAGATAAAACGTGTACTCGTGGATCCAGGTAGCTCGGCCAATATTATTAGGTCAAGGGTGATAGAACAACTCGGTTTAACGGAATGAATCGTACCCGCCACTCGAGTCCTCAACGGGTTTAATATGGCGAGCGAAATGACGAAAGGGGAAATCATCATACCTATCACCGTGGCTGGCACAACCCAAAACACCAAGTTCCATGTCATCGGGGGAGACATGAGATACAATGCCTTGTTCGGACGACCATGGATACATTGCATGAGAGCAGTATCGTCCACCCTCCACCAAATGATAAAATTCCCGACAAAAGGACAGAATCAAAACCATCCACGGAGAGTAGCACGCGGCGTGAGAAATGTTTGCAATACGTGACGCATTCTCGGTTCCCTTACCTCTGCCTCCGAATAAGCCCATGGGCGAATCAGGGCTCAACATCGGTCAGGTTTGACTAAATGCAAAAATAAACCCACGTCACCTACCCGACCTCAGGCGATCAAAACAAGTCAGCACCATAAGTATCCCATCCCAAGGTATCACTGTTTCTTTTATTTTATTTTCAAAATAGAAATTAACCCTCGTGTAGGCACTGTCTGAAAACCTCGAGGACTCTCAAAAAAAGGCGCGCCCGTCGCACTCTTTTCCTTGGACCGAGTTTTTTATCCCAAAAAGAGGAAGGGTTTTTACCAGCAAGGTTTTTAATGAGGCAATGCCCGTGAGGCCACCAGGAGATAAGACTCCACACAATCGCTCGAAGCCATCCTTATGGCCAACTTCCAAAGTAGCTAGGAGCATTTCTCCTGAAATTCACCGGACTCAGAGGAGCGCTGAACAAAGATGCCTACGGGGGAATGATGTATCAGGCCAAAACGATCAAAATAGCCAAACCTCGTTAAGACGAGAGCATGTATGGTTATATCGGGCAATCGAAAACACCCCCTTCTTTTATGAGAAAAGATAAAGGCTCCTAATCAAGAACAAAACAACATAAAAATCAGCAAAACAACCCGACTTGGCCTAAGAGTCGGTCGAGTCAGCGCGATAGCACATATATCGCATCAATGGATTAGAGTATATCTCCAATTCCTTGCTCTTGAAAAAGAAAAAATCACAACACGCTCCTGATAAAAACATCTCTATGAAAATACGACCCGAGATACTCGAAAACTCAAGAAATCCGACATCCGGATGACCTCTGGGTTGAAAGATAGGGCTCACCAAGCCCCGAAAAACAACTTCAGGTTCACTAAGCCCCGAAAAACAACTCCGGGCTCATAAAGCCCCCCAAAATAGTTTCGAGCTTACGAGAAGCTGTCATCAAGAAAACTCAATAACTCGGAGACTATCACCAATCGCCACATACTGAAAATCCAAAATTGTAAGACCCTAACGGCCAGCCTCGGCAAAACCAAATCTATTCTCCATACACTATAAGACCTCAACAGGCATGGCAAACTGTAAGACCTCAACAAGCATGAAAAATACCATAGTTTAGGCTATACTTCGCATTTGTAAGAATCCCTAAAGGGCATACCATCGGTGTATACACCTAAAACTACCTCTCGGGATAAAAAAATGGCTCCGGCCAAACATACACGACTTTGGTCGAAACGAGTGTTACAGCCCAAAAAATGTGACTCGGGGACGCCCGACTGTTGCTAAAAAATCCTCTGAATCTACTTCGAAAAGAACCGGTTAAACACAAGCTTCCCTCAATAGGCAAAAAATCATTCCCGACCACGTCGGCTCCAAAATCGTAAAAGCATCGATCTACTCGACCTATGGGCTATGAATCTTTCGAGGTGCTCAAAACATCACCGACTACGACTTGAAATCAAGGTTCTTTTAGAATCGATGACGGGTCAGGCAAAATATTCAATAATACCTTAAGAGAGGAAATAAAGCCTACAAAAAGCCTCTGGGCCTCACATTAAAGGGTCTCTAAGACCATACAACGTAAGTGCCATTGTCGTCGGCTAAAAAGTCTCCAGGCCTCACATCGAATGGTCTCTCCGAACATCAACTTGAAAATTGACAACTTAAGGATTAAAGTAAGCTCGAGTCGTTACTTGATTTGGAGACCAAATCCAAAATAGTTAACATAAGTAGAGCCTCTGAGACATATATCAAAAGGTCTCTACGACCTAACAGCGTAAGTGCCATTTGTTGCCGGCTAAGCATGCCTCTGGTACTTATACTAAAAGGTCATAATGATCAAGCAATAGAAAGGCCACCGTCGCTGGCCGAGAGCTCAAATGAAATTCAAGAGACAATTACAGCTCGAGTCGCAACACGACTCGGTGACTAGGCTAAAAAATCATAATACTCCCTAAAGCGTGACATCAATGCCGCTTTCTCTGACCAGAACCTCCAAAAAGATCAAACGCTTAATTACAGCTCAAATCGCAACACGACTCGGAGACTGGACCCAGAAAATCGCCGAACACCCAAGGGCAGAAAATGAAAGTCATTATCACCAGCCCAAATGGGCTCGAGGGTAAAAATAAGCTCAAGTCAGGATCCCGACTTGGAGACTAAACTTGAGGGCAATTCAATAACAATACATCTAAAAACACGGCCAAAACGATGCTATTAATGGCCAAGACAAATCTCCAGGCTACACGCCCGCAAAATCACTTCGGTCTAAGAGCACAAAGGGTCATCACCCTCTGCCCATGCAAGCAAGAAAAAGCTGTAAGGCCAATCAAAGCTTGAGTCATAGCACGACTCGTGGACCAGTTCCATAAACCAGTCTACACGATCGAGAGCGATGACGGAAAAAAGGTACAAAAGTAATAAATGCTTTAAAATTATTCTTACATTACATACGACAAAAACATTCTCCACCTATAGACACGCCCTGTGCGTGCCGCAAACCAAGTTACAAAATGGTAGAATCTACATTTCGCACCAAAGGTCTACAACCCATCAAGATCGCCCTCTGCAACGCCCACAAGGAGTGACCGAGCATCGCGCTCGTCCGCCCTTGCTTGAGCCAATTCCCCCGAGAGAATAAATCCTCTCGCTCCAACTTCCTCAAACACTTCTCTCCGGGATCGACAGCGAACATATTCCTCGATCCTCTTCTCACGATAAAGGGCTTGCCTCAACTCAGATTAAGCTTCAACATCCTCCTTTATACAAATCACCATCTTGCGATCCGCCCTAGTTCGGCTCAGCGCCGCTTCCGCCCGGGCATCAATTATCTCGGCCCTAACCTTTAAGAGGTCAGACTCCAGTCTCTCAATCATATGCGCCTGAACCCTGGCGTTACTACGAGACAAGTTAAGTTGGGCCTCGAAGGCAGGGATCTTGGTTGAGGCACTCATCTCCTCCAAGGCTTAAGCCCGCACTTGGCCCCTTAGCTCCTCGCAAGCGGCCCTGACACAGTTCACATCGCCTTTAAGGTACTCCAAGGCTTCTGTCTTTTTCTACAGCTAATACGGCAAGAAGAAGTTAGACTTAAAATTAAAAATAAGCAAAGAACACACTACATAAAGTTACCTGCTCCATCAATTAGCTCTCATATTTTGAGCTCCGATACGCCTCATATTGCTAATGTTGCAGCTCAACTTCTTTCTCCTTGCAAAAGAGCCTAAGGGATTCTCCGTCATCCCGAATCCTCTAGAACTTGGCTTTTTGATGAGACAACTCGAAATTAAGCCTATCACAGGCCTGCGCAGGGAAGATTCAATAAGAGGAGGAAGATGCAGGATATGAAAGAAATATGCACTAGCTCACTGCAAAGTGAAGATGGCACATTTCCTCCAGATCAGAACACGCCCCTTATGGTACTACTCCTACAACCCCGGAAAAATTGGCCCTAGGCGTAACGTGCTCACTTGAGAGAGTTGTTTGCCGAGAAATAGGCAACCAGGGACAGCCGACACGACGATGCACTGCTTTCAGAAGCACGCGCCCGGCCAGTGCCACTAGAATATCCTCCGGACCCTCTTGCTGCTATCGTCTCTCGGCTCAGAGGCGGATAACTGCATCTCCTCTACTGGAAAGGGCTGCCTCACCCCGAGGAACCGCTCGATATCTACAAAAAATAACGAATCTAGTGTAAATGGGATGAGAAAATGCCACCTCTAGTACATATCAGCAGGAGAAAAGCAAAATCCTCGTGTACCTTGATGGTCCACTCACCACCTGATGCAAGACATAGCTCGCCACCTGCATTCGTCGCAAGACGAATGGGTCACCAGCCTCCGAACCCAACAGAGAAAATCATGAACCTGGCCCGGCGTTCACTAAGTTGCTGCAACAAGGGAAATAACACTGATTTACTTGGCTGATTTTTGCCATAAAAAAAATCTGAAGGAACGGCAAAGGGCCTCACTTACGTGCGTGATTCCACACTTCGGGGAATGCCAGAAACTCCACAGGAATGATATCGATCGTTCTAGCTCGGACAAATCAACTGGCCCACTGTCGATCTTCACCTTCATCATCGTTAACAACGAAGGGCATGGGCGAGCGACCCCTCAAAGTTAGCAATCCTCGATGGTAGAAAGGCCGATACAGCCTGATGAGATAGTCGAACATGAATTCAAGTCCAGCTTTTTCTGCAAAGAATCTCATCATCAGCACCATTCACCAAAATGATTGATGAATCTATGCCAGGGTAACCCGATACTTCAAGCAAAAATTGAGCACGACCTTATCAAGAAGGCCGAATGCAAAGGGTTATAGATACACGTTTAGAAACCCATCAGCAGAGTTCGCGATCCCTTCGCTTAGGGAAAGCACCCACAGGGTCATCCCCTTGATCCAACCGTAGTATCACCACACCATCTCTAGGTGTTCCTCTTTTACCAAGGATGCCGACTCGAGAACAAAATCCTTTGACTCTCTAACACCGGGAACAACATTCTCTACCCCTTGCCCCGGTTCTATGATGGTCGCCATGACTAAAGAAGAACTAACAAAATAAAGCAAAGAAGCACAGACGCTTTTCACACTTTAAAAGATAGGGAGCCATATGCCAAAATGGAAGAACATGGCCCAAAAATAGTGAAGTCTCATAAAAAGGGGCCAAAGTCACCCCTCTTATATACAAAAGGCAACGGCAAAGTCACCTACCAGATGTAAGCTCCAAGAAGTCAATGGCCTCGATACGGATCATCGGGTCAATACCCGACCCAGGAAACATCCTCCAATAGATGACTAAGCTCAAGGATCCATGTGAATTATCTCCATGCTCCAGGCAACGTTTCACATTTGGAACCTCCGACAGCCAAGAAGCGGGGTCACGATAAGCTCTATAGCGCAGAGTCTAGATGCGAGGCACGCGTCCCAACTCGCGTTCCCCACTATGGAGGAACAAACCCCGAAATCTCCAATCTCAAAAAAGTATACGAGGCCCCAAAGAAGCACCCTGAATGTAGGCAAGCTCCTCAAGCGGAAGCGAACCTTACACTCTCTAAAAAAATCATTCCACATCACGATCAACAGGACAAACCGAGGGTTCCAAAGATGACATTTACCCAGGGTATTCTTCCCGAAGGCCCCAAAGTTTGATACAAGATCTCCAAACAAACCAGTAGGTCCCAATAGCTCAAGATTATCTGGTCGGTCCCCTATCAAGCTAAATTACTATAAAAAGAAAGCGCGTGAGAGACTTGCTAATCATTCGGAGACCAAAACGAGCTATCACAGCAAGCTATGACTGCCCATAAGCAATACAGGGCATTTAAAAATCCTGAAGGGTGTAAAAGCAAACAGGCGCCAAAAGGGAAGCAAAAGTCTATCTTATACGACCCAAAAAGACCGTCTACATCCAAATCAATCAGGGCTCTGGGGTACCCGAAGGCGGCCTGCATCCAAAAGCATTATCCCCGGAAGCCTCGGAACTCAACGCACGATCTTCGAATAACTCAGGAGACTCTCACAGCATCAATCTATCATATTGATCCAGTGTTGTCCCAAAAGACGACGATGGGACCGGAAATAGCCCATGTCGATCGGAAAGAAATCAAAGCAAACACTCACATCCAAAATTAATGTCGGCAATCACCGACACAAAGGAATACATTTGAAGAGCCTCGAAGAGCATGAAAGCATAAGGAAATAGAGCAAATTCAAAAGCATAGATCTATGAGGCATGCCATCTATCACAAAAGATTGCGCCATGATCTGAATTGCCATTATAGTGTCACCAAAAGGAGCTCGAGGAGTCAAGTGTCAGAATTATTTCCCAGCACTTCGTCATGAGAAACACGGAGACTATCTGTACGCGGTAAAATTAGAAGACTTGATTTTTTGCTGTCAAGACATTTCAGAAGCCTTCCTTGAAGCCCCGAGGGTAGGGGACCACGGTCGAGTTCTCGGCCTTAGGGCCCGTCAAGGTCTGAATCAAAAGAAGCAGGGTCCAAGGTCAAGATAAGAAAGAAAGTCTCCTAAACACATGGCTACACTTGACATGTCTGGCCTATCCGAGAGCCTACTGAGAGGATTTGCATTAGGCCGTCCCATCTTTGTACCCTTGTAATTAATATATGTTTACTTTACCGAGTCCCCTCACCTATATAAGGGGGACTCACCCTTCCTTGCAAGGGACTGATGTTGCTCCATTTCTCCATAATGCAATAATATCTCTCTCTCTCTTTCTTCTAAGTTAGCAGTGTTCTTCGACCCCAAGGTCACCTTCGCATTTTATTGTTTCTTTGTTTGTTCTTCATCACTTGGCTCAAGATTGATATTATAGAGCCTTACTTGTTTGTATCTTTATCTGTTATCCCCCTTCCCGAGTACCCTCGATAAGCACGAGATAGGCTCGAGGCCTGGCTTTGAGGTATTTATTGACTTGCTCTATGCCCGGGAATGTCCCCTTGTTGGTTCGATTATTGCTTTGGCTAACTCAACCTTTACTGTCTTACTTTGCATTTTAACATCAATCACCCTTACAAACTAGCTCAGGAATAGATCACGTATTTTTAGAATACCATTTACAAATTTAATTGTTGTTATCACTTTCATGGTAAACAACAAGGTCAAAGGGAAGCATTGAAATGTCATCCGAGGGTCATCTACTTATGGTTCCTATCCCTGAGGATAGCCCAATTAGTTCACCACTAATTCCTACCCTTAGCAACCCCGATACGAGTTTACCGCGGGGCAAGAGAAAACCTCAAAAAACCCTGAACAAGAAGAGATTGCTCTAAAAATAAGAAGTATAGAGCAGAGTTTGAACAATATACAGGTTCTTAGTGTGTTACACCTTATTTTTCTTACTACACCCCCGCAAAAGGATATAATAAAGGGAGTTATTTCCAACTTGAAGTGACAATCGAAACGGGAAAAATTTAGAGTCGCCACTTGGTATAATTTATGGTCTCCCAAGTCACTGGTTCAAATCCTGAATTGAGGAAAGATTTGACTCTGTATACAGTTTGCGAATCAGAAATTCGGGTAAGGAATTCTGTTAACCCAGGAGAAGGTGTTAGGCACTCCCGAGTTCCGTGGTTCTAGCACAGTCGCTTTGATCATACTTGGCTTGATAAAATTATTTAATTACTCATTTAAAACCTATGTGCTTTTGCCTCATTCACCACTTTTAATTAGATCATTATCTTTAAATGAGTTATGCGTACGTATACCCATTTGTTTGGCACGTCAAAAATCATGTCATGCGAACGCGTCTACGATTACTAACGATTTATTATGATTAAGAAAGTTTGGGCCGAAGTTGCACGAACCCATACTCCAGTTTTGTTTTTAGAACCATAATTGTGTTACGCGGACGTACACACAATCACAATATTATTTTAAAACGGCCCTAAAGGATATTCTACGAAATATTATTCATTTTTAATATATAGGTTATAAAGATAATACGTGGGCCATGCATTTGAAATCATACCTCAATTCTTAAGTTAAAAGGATTAATTCAACTACATCCGGAGGGCCATAACTGTTTATGTTATCAAATGGCTCGCCTCAATTGGTTAGAAGTCTGGTCAATTAATACTAAGTGTAATTAAAGGTTCTATCTAAAACGGTTAGAGTGGCTTATGCAAGAGAACACTAGTGCATTGTACAATAGATCTTGAACCACTACAAATGTTTGGAGGCCCAAATCTATCTCTGATTCGAAGAGCACCTCAAAACTGGGCCTCTACATGGGCCCAAACGCGGAACCTTATGGCTGTTGAGTCAGGACCTATCATCGAATCCCTACCAAAACACTTAAGGCTGCCAATGAATTTTAAATAGACCAAGGACGAAATTAAGGCCTATGCGACCAAACTAGTGAATCATTTTTAGCATCACCATTAGCCAACCCAATAACACTTAATAACGGTCTGATCATGAAAGTAGTTGTGAATCCCAATTCTCAATGATTATCAAAAGACAGTGGAATCTAACAATTGCAGCTTCATGACAATATAGCTAATCACACTACACTTGCATAGAAATTACCATATATACTGGTTTTTGATCATCCAATGCTTATTTAAGCAAATGATTACTTAAAATTATAAAGCCTCTTTACTGACTAAGTGAACATGATATTCCAATCTTTTATGTAGAGTTAGAATTATTCCAACCAAATTCATTTAGACAGTACGATTTTTCAAACTACATAACGTTCAGCTAAAGTTGGACCTCATGTCCATTTCCCCACAAAAGGTATAACAGTTCATTTATACAAGTAGAATCCAATCGCTATAATAATGCTAGTATTCAAATACTTCATCTAACAACCAAATAACTTTCGGTTACTAGTCTGAACCAACAATCCGTCATAAACAAGACTTGAATCTACATAAGACTGAACAGTTATGGCACACAATAATTGAAATCAGCGACCATTACACCAGGACTCAGTAATTCAATTTAAACTTCAATTAAAATTCAAATCTTCATACACATTATTCAAAACTCCATTCCACTACATGTTTGAGGATATACCTGGAGATGAGATTGGAAAAGGAAATGTGAAGGGTCAGTAGAACAATAGCAGAACAAATCCCATATGTAGGCAGTATAACAGGGAGAGGAGTTGCAACTCAAATCAGCCAAATGAACCAAACAGCAAGGATTTTAACCCACGAAACCAAACAACCAAAAATAGCTTTCAAATAGAAAATATGGTGCAGCAAACCATACAATGTATTCAATCGAACAGTATCCCTACACCACCTTGAACCAAACTCATACAAGCCAAAGCTTAATCCATTTCTAACCCCAAATAATCCAGGAATTAATTCAGAGTCTAAACAATCATCAAAATCGCAGGAAGAGATCACTAAAACGGTGATTTTTGAGTGTTTTTTAGCCTTTTTGTTTGTTTTTTTTTTGATTTTTTTATCTCTGAAGTCTCTCTAGCCTCTCAAATCTATCAGGCTCTAAAATCTCAAAATATCTCTCAAAATCTCTTGGGTCTGCATTCTAAGGAAAGAAAGAGTGCCTTTATAGGCAAGCTAATAGGGCAACCTTTCAGATTTTAATTTACCCCTTAGGTCCCTGATTTTATGACTTGTTTGCAAAGTCATAGTGTCAAAATTAAAACCAACCCCTTCTAGAAGATTCTAGTAACTTCTTTAAACAGTTATCCAAGATTCTCGCCTCTACAATTCCTAAATTACCCCTATTAACCCCTAAGAATTACCCCTTAGAAACTTGCCGGGTCAATTGCCCCAACCAACTAGGTCACAGGCCCAACATTGAATTCATAATTGGGCCTGATGCTGCTCGTAAATTGCAGCACTTCTGGGCCCCAAATTAGAGCTAGACCAAATTTCCCAAACCCAATCTAAACCAATGAAACAACAAAACTATGCAATTATTTCTTTCTCTTTTTTTTTGTTTTTGAATAAACACTTTAGAAAAACAAATGAAAACTAATACTTGAACTAATAACCAACAAATCTAATTAAACTACAGAAAAGAAACTGATATTGTTACTGACAATTGCACATAAAGCGAAAAGGAGAGAATATACCAATGAAGACAAATTGAAGCTTAGAATCTTCAAGAACAAGGTGACTCGAACTCGAAATCCACATTGAATCACTGGTTTGGCCCAAAATAGTGGCGCACATTTATTATTGTGAAGATCAAACGGGCGTCACTATTTCGTGCCAAAATCAAACAGAAAAGACTCGAAAAACTCTGAAAACGACTTGCATGCACGAATCCGTCTTTAGGCTTTTACGGCTTGATTTTGATCTGAAATTCGAGGAGCTACAGGGATGTTCGAAGGACTATGAGTGGGGATTTGGAATGAGGGAGAGACGAGGGTTTAGGGGTGTTAATTTGGGAGCAATTGGGTGGTGTCTCCGCTAGACACAATGGAGGAATCCATGGCGGTGCCCTAGGGTTTGGGGGTTTTGGAGGTTTTTGGTGGGAGTCGATGGAATATAATGGTATATTCGTGATGAGGGGGTCGAGGTGAGACTGTGGTGTAACATTGGGCGCCATTGGCCATCGGCCGCCGTCGTGGGCAATTTTCGGCGGGCGGCGAGCGGTAGGCGGCGGTGGAAGGGGGGTTAAGGTTAGCGTGTGTGAGGTGAGAGAGAGACAGAGGGGGTAGGGGGTTCTGAGGGGGCGCGGTCCATTTGGACATATAAATACTTAGATGACCCAAGCTTCAGGATTGTCTGATCAAGAAACCTCGACAGTCCTGATTTAAGCCAATAAAACGATGTCGTTTGAGGACAAGGGGGGCCTGGACCGGATTTTGGACCGTGCATGGGGCGAATTAGGACGGCTAAAAGGGGTTTTTTTTTTGCTGAGCTTGATTTGGGCCAACCCAAATTTGGGCATTTTATTGAAGACTCACTTTCTTTTAGTTTTCTTTCTCTTTTTTTTTTCAAATTAATTCTCTTTCTTTTTCTTCTCTTTTTTCAAAATTAAATTAAAATCTAAAACTAAATCAACCTACCAAATTATATTAAGCCCGAATTAATAATCAACATCATTGCTTACACACCAATTTAAAGGAAAACTAAATTCAAAGCTAAAAATTAAACAAAGCAAAAATAACTCAATTCTTCGTATTTTTTTTGTATTTTTTATAATCCTAATTACTACTCCCTCTGGTTCACAATAAGTGTCCAATTTACTTTTAGCACGCCCATTAAGAATATACTAAATTTTATACAAAAATACCAACTATGACTAAACTACCCCTAATTAAACATTTAATGTGAGGAATAAGAAAACTTTTTAGGGATATATACATATGGGTTATTTTGTAAAAACAAATTAAATTCTTTCTTGATTACATAACTGGACATTTATTTTAAACCAAAATAAAAAAATAAATTGGACACTTATTGTGAACCAGGGGGAGTAGTTAATAAAAATTAAATTCTAAATGCAAATGCCATGCGTATTTTTTCTATTTTTTATGAATTTATGTTAAATTAAAAATGCACACAGAAATGCAAATAAACATGAAAATTATGCAATTAATTCCTATAAATTAGATAATAAAAGAAAAATCCTAAATCTAAGAATTCTGTAGGAGTAAATCATGCGAGGCAAAAATCACGTGCTAACAGCTGCCCCTCTTTGCTCGGAAACGCGAAGAGTTTTTGCACAAACATAAGTGAGCAACTATGAGGGATTTTTGCCTACTTGGCACTCCATGAGAAGCATTTTGAAAACGTCTGACAGAACCTTGCTTCAGAGGTTGCCTACATATCCTTGGCTGTAAAGGAATCAGGTTAGTGTAGTTCTGGAAGGTTTGGTAGCTGGGACTACCGGGAGCTGTGATTTCACTGTTGATATTGCTGCTACTGCTTGCTGACCCCCTTATTACACCATGTCAAAAAATAAAAAGAAGCTATACTAGATTATGATCTATGCTTTACAAAAATCCTATATCTTAAAACTTGCTCTCGTGATTCTTGTTGCCTTGTTGACTTGTATTCTTCCGGTGATGTCCCTTTGTTGCCGCCTTGAAATGTGATCTGAGATGTTTTCCCTTTCTCCAGGTGGCTGCTTGACTGCCAACTACACTTTGAGATGTTTTTCCTTTCTCCAGGTGATGCTTGACCGCTGAACTTGAATGTATTCCCTGCTCTCCAGGCGGGCTCCTGATTACAGAAACTTGAATGTACCCCTGCTCTTCAGGCGGGTTCCTGACTGCTGTCTTGAAATGTATTCCCTGCTCTCCAGGTGGGCTCCTGACTATTGACTTGAATGTATTCCCTACTCTCCAGGCGGGCTCCTGACTTCAACAAAATAGACAATACAAAGAAAATTTTCTACCCCAGTTTGGTGGTTGGGTGCACATGTGGTTGTGAACTAAATCATATTGCCAAATATCAGTAAAAACATGGAATATAGGACTTGAATTGTACTCCCTTGTTTTCCATGCGGGCTCCTGAATGCCGACTTGAATGTATTCCCTATTCTCTAGAAGGGCTCCTAACTTCAACAAAACAGATACAACAAAGAAAATCTCTTGCCCCAGTTTGGTGGCTGGGCATCATATTACCAGATATTAGTAAGAATTTTAAAGCTAAAACTTGAATTGCACTCCCTCTATTTCCAGGTGGGCTCCTGGCTACTAAAACTTGAATATATTCCTTTGTTCTTAAGGCGGGCTCCTGACTACTAAGACTTGAATGTATTCCCTGCTCTCCAGGAGGGCTCCTAACTGCTGACTCGAAAAGTATTCCTCCGTTCTTCAGGCAAGCTCCTGACTGCTAAAACTTGAAATGTATTCCTCTGTACTTTAGGCGGGCTCCTGACTGCTAAAACTTGAAATGTATTCCCAGCTCTCCAGGCGGGCTCCTGACCGCTGACTCGAAATGTATTCCTCCGTTCTTCAGGCGGGCTCCTGACTGCTAAAACTTGAAATGTATTCCTCCGTTCTTCAGGCGGGCTCGTGACTGCTAAAACTTAAAATGTAGTCCTCTGTTCATCAGTCGGGCTCCTAACTGCTAAAACTGGAAATGTATTCCCTGCTCTCCAGGCGGGCTCCTGACTTCAACAAAAATAGACAAAACAAAGAGAATTTTTTGCCCCAGTTTGGTAGCTGGGCACATGGATAAGTGTTGAACTGAATTATTCTACCAACTATCATTAACAATTTGAACGCCAAGTCCTATTAAACAGGGAGGTCCTGACAACTTCTAAATGAACAACAATTACAAACCTAAGTTATATCTTCTAAAGGTATTACTCCCACTACATTTGTTATCTAAAAGGTCTTAAACTAATCTTATTATCCAGGAAGATCCTGAAAATCAAATCAAGGCTTATCCTAAAGACTAACACTTTTACGACCAAATCATACTACGCTACAACAGAATTTATGCTACATCTTGCTATCTAACGGAAACCTTAAAACTTGGTCCCATTATTCAGGGAGGGGTCCTCAAAACTCCTAATTGAATCCTGTCTTAAACATGCAAACTTTTCAATCAACTTACATTCTTCTATGATTGGTTTTGAAATGTATCTAAGCCCTATTTTTCAGGAAGGTCCTGAGAGTTTATGGTCAAACCTGTTTTGGTGCTTGTTCTTCCCCTACGGAGAGTTTCTCCGAAATAAATGAAAACTTTCTGCCCCTGTTTCAATCAAAGAAAAATCTTATCAGTTTAAAATGGTAGTTAGTTGATGGCATTCTTGCTGAAGATGTTTCCGCTGCTGTGTTTTGCTTTGACCTGCTTCCGAACTGGTCCAAACCGCTTGACTTTCTGATTGACTTTCAAACCCCATGACCTTCGATGAACCGAGTATTTTATACCAAACCATTATTTTACATCTCTTACCTTTTTATCTGAAACTTCGCACCTCCCATAAAATTACCCAACCAATCCACCGACAGAACTTCCGGTGACCCCTTGTATCTTACTTTGCTTCATGCCATCTTTGGTATGTTCTAGCCCCTCTTTGCTTTTTAATTGGAAAACTGGTAGTGAGCCTTGACATCCTTTCTTCTTTGTTTTGAACAAGATTGACATTGAAACATCTTAAAGAACAAACCCCAAAAGGAATGAAATGCAATGAGCTTGAGAGTTAAGGATAAAGAGAATCCAAAATCGGACGACTTACAAAAGAAAAGAAAAGGAAAAGAGACTTATCTGAGTTGAACAGCTGGTACCATTGATCATGACATGCATTTTGGATTAACCTGCCCAATCTGTCTAACCAATCAACTTTCAATTGCTGTACTTTGTTGCCCCAGAATTCCATAACCTGATTTCTTCACCCAAACCATAGCCTTGTTCATCTTGTGGTGTTTTTCACCCACAGACCTCTCTCATTTGTTCATCTAAAAACTCACTTTCGCCTTAAGGTGCCCACGAGAGTTTTCACCTATAAGACTCTCTCATTTCTAGTTTCTCTCAACTCATTTTTGCCTTACGGTGCTCGTGAGGGTTTTCACCAATAAGACACTCTCATTTCTGGTTTCTTTCAACTCATTTTTGCCTTACGGTGCCCATAAGGGTTTTGAACAATAAGACTCTCTCATTTTTCATTTCTCTCAGCTTGCGTCACCTTATAGTGCTCGTGAGGGTTTTCACCAATAAGACTCTCTCATTTTCATCATTTTTCTGCTTGGACCAGAGTGTTGTCCCTGACATAAATCACCTCTTGTTGCTTGACTGGGCATTTCTTGAAGACTGATCAGAAGGTCTTTCATTGGACCGTAATGCAGGCTTTTGGACAAGGTTAGAAAGAAATGGTATCAAAAGGCTCGAAACAATTCAAATGGGCTCGAAATTACAACTTTGAGAATCAGATTTCTCACAACAATCGCAACTTCTGTCCCAGTTTCTTGCTTGGGGACTTTTGGATTTTTAATATGATGGGACCGAACCGTGAGGCTGCCTACGTATCCTTAAAAGGAATCAGGTCGAACGTAGTTCATGTCATAAAAATTACTTTGTTGTTGTAACTTTTCTTTATTTTCTTCCATTTTCTCTTCTTTTTTTCTCTTTTTTTCTTTTTATTTTTCTTTTTATTTTTCTTTTTCTTTCTCTTTTTCTTTTTCTTTTTCTACTCTTTTCTTTTCTTCTCTTTTTTTCTTTTCATTTTCATTTTTCTTCTCTCTCTTTTCTTTTATTTATTATTTACGCTTTTATTTCTTAGCTTGCTACTGATTCCAAAAGAGGGGTATGAAAGAAAATAAATAAGGCTCAAAGGGGGTAACAAGGGATAAAGTGTTTGGATAGCAGAACAAAATACCTTCGTCATTCCAATCTCCAAAACATGCCAAGTGCAAACAAATGCAATTAAAACAAAGGAAATCATATATAATATCTCTTGACCGCATCGGAATTGATGGCCATTCCGACACACTTGCCTTCTATGTCTGTCAAGTAAAAAACACCATTAGAAAACACTCTTGTCACGATGAACAACCCCTGCCAATTTGGGGCGAACTTGTCTTTGGCCTAAGCCTGATGTGGAAGAATACGCCTCAACACTTGCTGACCCACTTCGAACTTTTGTGGGCGCACCTTCTTATTATATTCTCTCCCCATTCTCTGTTGATACAATTGGCCATGCCATGCTGTTGCCAATCTTTTCTCATCAATCAAACTCAACCGCTCCAAGCGGGCTTTGACCCATTCATCATCATCAATTTCAGTTTCTGCGGCAATCCGAAGGGACGAAATTTCCATCTCTACAAGTATCACTACCTCGGTACCATACACTAACAAATAAGGGGTTGCCCCTACTGAAGTACGAACAGTAGTGCGATAACCCAGCAATGCAAAAGGCAACTTTTCATGCCACTATTTAGAACCTTCCACCATTTTTTGCAGTATCTTCTTTATATTCTTGTTAGCTGCCTCAACTGCTCCATTTGCCTTGGGGCGATAAAGAGTGGAATTACAATGTGTAACTTTGTATTACTGACATACATCTTTCATCAGATGGCTATTAAGATTAGCCTCATTGTCTGTAATGATCACCTTTGATATCCCAAACCGACAGATGATGTTTGAGTGGACAAAATCAACCACCACTTTCTTGGTCACAGACTTGAACGTTTTAGCCTCAACCTACTTGGTGAAATAATCAATGGACACCAGAATGAACCTGTGCCCATTTGATGTTGCTGGTTAAATTGGCCCAATAACTTCCCTACGCAACAAAAGTCCAGGGTGTGAACATTGTGTGCAATTCCGATGGTAGGGAATGAATCAAATCTCCATGCACTTGACACTGATGACATCTGCGCACAAAACTGATACAGTCACGCTCCATAGTAAGCCAATAGTAACCTGCTTGAAGAATCTTCTCTGCCAATACGTACCCACTAATATGCGGTCCACAAACTTCCGAATGTACCTTGGTCATGATAGTTGTGGTCTGTTTAGCATCTATGCACCTCAACAACCCAAAATCTGGAGTTCTTTGTACAATATCCCTCCACTGAAGAAAAATCCACTTGCCAAACATCGAATTGCTCTTTTTTGATCCCCTGTGGCATGTACCAGATATGCTCTCATTCTAAGGTATTCTTTGATATCATGGAACCACGGCTCACCATTAAGTTCTTCTTCTACCATGTTATAGTAGGCATGCTGATCGCGGACCTGAATCTACAAGGGGTCCACATAGGCTTTAGCTGGATGATGTAATATTGATGCTAAAGTAGCCAAAGCATTGGCAACCTCATTATGAATCCTTGGAATGTTCCTGAACTCTATTGATTGAAACCGTTGACAAAGATCATGCAAACATTGTCGGTACGGTATAAGCTTCAAATCTCGTGTTTCCTATTCTCCTTGAATCTAGTGTACCAGAAGGTCCGAGTCTCCCATGACCAAGACATCTTGGACACCCATATTTACAGCTAACCTCAAACCCAAGATACATGCCTCATACTCGGCCATGTTATTAGTACAATAGAAATGAAGCTGAGCCATAACATGGTAGTGCTGCCCTGTTTCAGAAATAAGTACCGCTCCTATCCCAACACCTTTCATATTGGCAGCCCCATCAAAGAAAAGTTTCCATCCTGGCTTCTCAACTTGTTCCAACTCATCAACGTGTATTACCTCTTCGTCAGGGAAGTACGTCTCCAAAGGTTCATATTCTTCGTCTACTGGATTCTCAGCCAAATGATCAGCCAATGCTTGTGCTTTCCATGTGGGCATAGGCTTCTGAAAGTTATACTTTAACGGATCCAACCGAGCGATGAGGTAAGTGGTATAGGATGACAAGTGATGTTTCAACTTCTGTGCTACCCAAGTTAGGGTGCAACACGTCCTCTCAAACTGAGTATACTTAACCTCGTAAGATGTGGACTTCTTGCCGAGGTAGTATATGGCCTGTTCTTTCCTTTCAATTATGTCATGCTGACCTAACACACATCCAAATGAGTTGTCCAACACCGTCAAATGCAGAATCAAAGGCCTTTTTGGTTTTGGCGGGGACCAATATCGGTGGGTTTGACAGATACCCCTTTATCCTACAAAATGCATCTTGACATTCGTTTGTCCACTTGATCACAACATCCTTCTTTAACAACTTGAAGATAGGCTCACAAGTTATCGTAAGCTGAGCGATAGACCTCCTGATGTAATTCAAATATCCCTAACAGACTCATCACCTCAGTCTTGTTCTTTGGAGGTGGCAATTCTTGGATGGCTTTGATTTTTGATGGGTCCAATTAAATACCTCGATGGCTTACTATAAATCCCAACAATTTTCCAGATGTAATACTGAAAGCACATTTCGGAGGATTTAGCATGAGATTGTACCTGCGAAGCCTTTGGAAGAACTTTCTCAGATCCCGAACGTGATCAGACTGCTTCCTAGTCTTTACAATTACATCATCCACATACACCTCAATCTCCCTGTGTATCATGTAATGGAATATGGTTTTCATTGCTCTAATATAGGTTGCCCCAGCATTTTCCAACCCAAATGGCATGACCCTGTAGCAGTACGTTCCCCATGGCGTGATGAATGCTGTCTTTTTTGTATCTTCCTCATCCATTAAGATCTGGTGATAGCCCACATAACAATCCATAAACAAACCAATCTCATGTTTGGCACAATATTCAATCAATATATGGATGTTTGGTAACGGGAAGTTATCCTTTGTACTCGCCTTGTTAAGATCACGATAATCAACGCACACCCTCGTCTTACCATCTTTCTTTGGTACAGTCACAACATTGGCTAACCAGATGGGATACCGCATGACCCAAATGACTTTTGCATCAAACTGCTTGGTAACTTCTTCTTTGATCTTCACACTCATATCAGTTTTAAACTTTCTCAGCTTCTTCTTGACAGGAGGGAATGCTGGGTCGGTGGGCAATTTGTAAACCGCCAAGTTAGTGCTTAGACCCAGTATGTCATCATATGACCATGCAAAAATATCTTTGTACTCAAACAATGATTTAATTATCTCCTCTCTGAGCTGTGGTTCAAGATGGACACTTATTTTTGTTTCCCGGACATTATCATGATCCCCTAAGTTGATTGCTTCTGTATCATTCAGGTTAGGTTTGGGTTTTTCTTCAAAATGGCTTAATTCTTTACTGATTTCCTCAAAGGCTTTCTCGTCATCATATTCCACTTCATCATCACACTCAATCTCTTGTATTATTATTTTAGAATTAGATTGGCATTTAATGCTGGGCCGGAGATTCCTCATGCATGTCATGTCACTGAAACTAGCATAAAAAGGACTATACAAGAAATAAAAGAAAAACAAAAATAAAACTATCAGGAATGGAAAGAGGGGAAATTGCATTTCATTGAAATTTAAAGATAAGAAGGTTTAACTCATCCAAACTGACGGAACATAGCATCTGAATTATAGCCCTAGATATAATCCAGATTAAACTGAAAGAAAAATAAAAGCCGACTACCATGACTCCCTCCGAGTAGGAAAAGGAGTAGCTTCCCAATTGTTGATCTTTACAAAGGGCCCCACAAATAGCACATCTGCCTTGCTTGATCCTTCTCCAGCTTCCACCATATTTACCTCGTTGAACAACCTCTCGAACCCCTTATCCAAATCTCCATCAGCATCAATCAATAAACCGGGAACCGTTGATACTGGGCGCTTTCTAGCACTAGGCCTTACAAATGATCTGGACAGCCACGGGATGGGCTTTGGAAGAACCCATCCTCTCTGTTTCAACTTTCTGGCTCGCCTTATGTCCGCAGCTGTAGGCTTGAAACCCAAACCAAAAGTATCCAAGTTTTTGGGAAGAGATACTGGTTATACGATGCCTTACAGAGAAGCACCCAAACCTTTGCCAAGTATGAAGCTATTCTTCAACATCTCCGAAGCCACCATGACTGATGCGGCTGGTACTTTAGGAATCCGAACACATTCACCTTCTGGGATCTTTTCAACTGATACCGTGTCAAACACCTGATAGACCCACGGACCCTTGTCGTCTTCAGCTTCGATGAAAGGTACAATAGCATCACCTAGGGTGCACAGATTATTCTTATCGTGCACCACAATTTCCTATCTATCTCATTCAAATTTAACCATCTGTCTCACTTCCAGGGTCGCCCCAGCAAAAAATTGTAAGAAACCTCCACATCCAACACTTAGAATTCCGTAGTGAACTCGACGGGCCCTATTGTCAATTCTAGTATTATATCACCCACTGAATCTTTTCCCTCACCATCGAACCCTCGAACACAAATGTTATTTTTGTGAATTCTATCACCATCCACTTTCATCTTGTTCAGCATGGAGAGAGGGCAAATGTTTGCACTAGACCTATTGTCGATCAGAACTCGGGTAACCATAGAATCTTCGCACTTCACCGTCAGATAAAGGGCCCTGTTATGCTCAGTACCCTCCACGGGCAATTCATCATCAGAGAAGGTAACTCTGTTCACCTTGAATGTTTTATTTGCTACTTTCTCCAAGTGATTTACCGATATCTTGTCGGGAACATGGGCCTCATTCAAGATTTTCATCAATGCCCGACGGTGCTCGTCCGAGTGGATTAGCAATGAGAGCAAGGAGATCTGAGCAGGTGTTTTCCTTAATTTCTCTATAATGGAATAGTCCTGAACCTTCATCTTCTTTAAGAATTCTTCTGCCTCTTCTTCGGTCACAACTTTCTTTACCAGCACTGAGTTATCTTTTGAGGTTTTGGCTTTTCTTAACTCCTCGGGGGCAAAGCATCTCCCCGAGCGAGTCAGACCATGGGTTTCACAAACTTCCTCTTTAACTTCTTTCCCTTTGTAAATCACGGACATTCGGCCACAGATCCAAGGGACGACCTTGCTGTTGACTATTGACAGCTAGGTTACTGGTTTGAGAATGACTGGCTCTGTGCGAGCACCTTCCACAACCACAACAGGCTTGTTCAATGCCCTCGGTACCACCACTTTTGTTGTCCCCTGTTTTACCGCAACACCGCTTGTGGACTCTTTTTCAATTGCCAAAACTGGTTCACTAACTGTTCCTTTCACCTTGATCAATGACTTTCTGCTACTTGATTCTCTGCTTGGCTTGACTTTACTGAACCTGATCATCATTACAATCTATGAGGGCTTCTTAGGCTCTCCTCCTTATTGCACTATCTCAATCATATTGGTCTCATGATGGGCCGGCAACGGATTCTGGTTGATATTAGGCGCCTCTGAGGACTGATCCTCGATCCGATAGGTGTTAATGAGCTCTTGAATGGCTGTCTTCAACTTCCAGCATTTCTTTGTGTCATACCCCAGGGCCCCTGAACTATATTCACAGCTTACTGAGTGGTCAAGATTCCTCGGAGGGGGGTTTGGCAGTTTGGGCTCAATCGGGTTCAACATACCCAACTGTGTCAACCTGTGGAATGGTCTGGTATATAATTTTCCCAAAGGAGTGAAATTCCTTTGCTTCTATGCCCTCTCATTCTTGAAGGCTTGATTTGGTCGGAAAACTGTTCCAAGGGAATTTCTGTAGGCTCTTGGGGGTCGATAGGTGCTTTGTGGAGCTGGGTAAGTATTCTGTGGGGTTGGCGCACGCCATTACGCGTGGGGAGGAGGTTGAGGGTATGTTTGTACATGATGGACGGGAAAGTGGGGATCTGGAGGTGGGTAGTAGTGTTGTGGTGGGCTATATGGAGTGTGGGGTAGGTTTGGAGGTAGGGTCGAGGCTATTTATAGTAAGGTGACGGGCCCTGGACCAAGCCCTTAACTCAACTACCACAATGTCCTCTTTCTTCTTCTTCCCCAGTACGCCCCTAGTGCCACTTTGAATGGTCTGGGTGGTTGCTTTGATTGCTGAATAACTCATGATGTTGTTGGTCTTGAGTCCTTCCTCTGCCATGCTTCCCATTTTCACCACTTCATTGAAATATTTCCCTACTGCTGACACCAAGTGACCGAAATAAGTGGGCTCTAAGGCCTGCAAGAAGTAATCAACCATTTCACTCTCTTTCATCGGAGATTCAACCCTCCTATTTACTTACACCTGCGAGGGCATAAAGGAGTTTTTCCAATTAAAGGACAATCGAAACGGGATTTGTTATTAAGATTCAGAGTTGTCACTTGGGAGATTAATGGTGTCCCAAGTCACCGGTTGAATTCCGAATCGAGGAAATTATTGACTCTGTTTAGCAGTCCGCGATCCAAAAATCTGAGTAAGGAATTCTGTTACCCCGGGAGAAGGTGTTAGGCACTCCAGGATTCCGTGGTTCTAGCACGGTTGCTCAACTGTTGTATTTGATTTTATCTAATTTCAAAAGATGTTCTAACCTATGTGTCTTTTATTAGTAAACCGCTTTTATATTTAATAAGAATTGCAACGTCGTGAAAATGCGTATCGAACCATGTTGCACCAGTGCAACCGTGATTTTTGACACATTTTGAATTCGTTGAGATTTATATTTGGGTCACATAAATGTGCACCCATATTTAGGAAGGTAATATTATTAAAATACGCGCCTAAAGCAACTACGCGTTTATTATCTTTGGAGAAGACCGTGAAATTCGGTAAACGGTCCTCCCGAATTCTAAGTATTTTTATATGACATTTAATGAGGGACCCACAATTTTTGCATTTTTATTTGGCAAGGCTCATCTCATTTATTATTTAAAGGTCAGTCTTAAAATAAACTACGAGTTTTTACTTCTGCCAAACACTTAATTGAAGCAATAAAATAAGACAATGAACATGAAATCGTGGACTCCATTTCTTTCAACTAGTCAACCGATCTCAAATACCTCATAGACCAATATAAACTTACCAAAGCCAAACATTTACTTTTCTACATAGCCTAACTACTGGATTTATAAATAAAAAAAGACAAAACATACATATATGCACCATTTGAACACAGAATTTATTTCAACAACTAAAAGTATAAGATCTGACCAATTATTAATAACTTAACATAAATAAACTCAAGAACAAAACAAGTAGATAGACAAGTTGGAATCACGTACATGGCATCGCGTAATAGCAAAACTGAAAATCGGCGCTTCTACTGGAACTCGACGACCTCGAACGGGAACCTCAACCAAAGCAGAACCAACCTCGACCTCAACTGCGCTTGGACAGAAACGAGATGGCGAAACTCACCAGATTTCTCTTTGTCGAAAATAAAGGAAGCTTAGCTTCCATCCATGAAAATAGGCTGAAGATTCAAGGTATGTGCGTAAATGGCTGCTGCGAGGAAGACGAAGACAGCAGCTGCTGCTGCCTGGTTCGTATGAGTGAGGGACTGGTGGAGCTGCCGCTACTGGTTAATCGAGGCTGCTGTTTGGCTGGGTGGTTCAGCGATGTTGGAGCAAATGACTGTTCGTGGGAGGAGGTGGTGCTAGGGTGGCGGCTGCTTGGTTGCTGCTGGTTTGATGACTGACGGAGAGGGACTGGGCGGTCGACTGTGTGTGTGGTCGATGGGATGAGAGACGGGCTGGAGCTGGTCGTTTGGACGTGAGCTGGCAACGGACTGACTGAAGGTATGGTTTTTCGGCATGAGGAAGAAGACGACGAAGCAGCGTGGGGATGAGGGGTGGTTTTTGTTTAGGGTTTTTCTAGGTTTTCAATTTTTTTCTTTGAAATGAAGAAGGAGATCAATCCTCAAAAAATTGTGTAATGTGTATATTTTTCCTTTTCCTTAATAAAATGTAAAGAAAAACATAAATGGGCCATACTCGCTTTATTTTCACACCTCACCCTCTTTTTTTAATTTTTCTCATTTTTCATCTTTCACTATCTTTTTTTTTTCATTGTTTTTTTTTCTTTTTTTTTCATTTGCCCTCAGCTATCATTGGTCCGCCAAACAACCCTTTTACCTTTGAATAAATGCGACATGTAGCACATAGGATGCACCAAGATGGTCTGTTATTTTGGGTGCACCTGTCCTAGACGGACCCAACCCGTGTGTCGAGTCCCCTAAGTCAAAATGCACGTGATGCAGATAAGCGTTCCTACTAGGGATCTGGTATGAAGTCAAGTTATTCTAGGTTCAAATCCTGGGTATATGTTCTAGACTATGTACCCGAGCGGACAACTCGAGTCGAGGAGGGGGCTACGTACCGGGGACTCGCGGGATCGTCTGACTTAGTAACTTGTCCGGCCTTTTTCTTATTTCAAGGTATGATACTAACAGAATAGGGGGTCTCAACCAGTAAGCACATCCCCGGAGGTGAGAAGAGAAGGGTTTCGGGACAGTTTATATATACAGTTCAAATAATATCGAAGCGGTAAAGCACATTTTGCACATTGGGCATGGAACATGTAGGAAAATCAGATAAAGCCAAACGCAACAATTATTCTATGCTCGAATTCTTAAACCCTGAACTAGATATTCTGGGTTCGATCCCCTAAATTGATTGCCTCTGTGTCGTTCAGATTAGATTTGGGTTTTTCCTCAAATTGACTTAATTCTTTGATGATTTCTTCAAAGGCTTCCTCATCATCATATTCTACCTCGTCATCACACTCAATTTCTTGTATTATTATTTCGGAGTTAGATTGGTAATTAAGACTAGGCCGAAAACTCCGCATGCATGACACATCAGTGATACCAGCATGAAAGGGACTGTACAAGAAAGATAAGAAAGACAAAATAAAGGCTATCAGGAATGAAAAAGAAAGGAAATTGCAATTCATTAAAATTGTAAGATAACAAAGTTTAACTTATCCAAACGGACGGAACATAGCATCCAAATTACAACCTTGGAAATAATCCAGATTAAACTGAAAGAAAAATCAAAACTAACTAACACGACTCCCTCCGGGTAGGAAGAGGAGTAGCTTCCCAATTATTAAGCTTGGCACGGGCTCCCACGAACTGCACATCTGCTTTGCTTGGACCTTCGCCTGCCTCCACCATATTCACCTCATCAAACAGCTTTTCAATCCTTTCCATCAGCTCCTTGTCGGGTACCATCATTACAGAATGAAGCGTTACCATTGCTGGGCGCCTCTTAGTACCAGGCCGGACAAAGGAACGGGATAGGTGGGGTTTGGGTTTTGGAAGGGTCCATGCTCTCTTTTTCATCTGCTTAGCTCGCTTTATGTCAGCAGTAGTGGGCTTAAAGCCTAGCCCGAAAGTATCCAAGTTTCCAGGAAGAGATACCAGCTGTATGATGCCCTGTAACGAAGCACCCAAGCCTTTTCCAGGTAAAAATCCATTCTTTATCATTTTTGAAGCCAACATGACAGATGCAGCAGCTACTCTGGGCCTAGGAATACATTCTCCTTCCGAAATTTTGGCAACTGACACTGTGTCCAAGACTTGGTAAACCCATGGACCTAGGCATAAAGGTATTACATGAATTATCCTCTCCATGCACAACAATTTCCTGTCGGTCCCATTCAAATTTGACCATCTGATACAAGGTAGACGGCACAGCTTTTACGGCATGAATCCAGGGCCGACCCAATAAGAGATTGTAGGAAACAGCCACGTCGAGTACTTGGAACTCCATTGTGAATTCAACTGGTCCTATTGTCAGTTCTAACACGATGTCCCCGTCTGTGTCCTTTCCCCCTCCATCAAATCCTTGCACGCAGGCGCTATTCTTCTGGATTCTCTCACTGTCCACTTTTAACTTTTCCAGGGTGGAGAGAGGGAAAATGTTTGTGCTAGACCCGTTGTCAATCAATACTCGAGTAACCACAGAGTCTTCACACTTCACTGTGAGGTAAAGTGCCATATTATGCTCAGTACCCTCCAAAGGCAACTCATCATCAGAAAATGTAACCCTGATGACCTCGAAAATCTTATTCTCTATCTTCTCCAGATGGTTTATAGAGATCTTATCCAGAACATGGGCTTCATTTAGAATCTTCATCAACGCCCGACGATGCTCGTCCGAATGAATCAATAGAGACAGCAGTGAAATCTGCGCTGGAGTTTTCCTCAACTGTTCTATAATGGAATAATCTTGCGCCTTCATTTTCTTTAAGAATTCTTCAGCCTCTTCTTCAGTTACGGCCCTCTTTACTGGTGCTGGATTGTCTTTGGCTGCTTTAACCTTTCTCAGCTCTTCAGCAGCAAAGCATCTCCCTGAACGAGTCAGCCCATGGGTTTCACAAACTTCTTCTTTAACTTCCTTCCCTTCGTATGTCACATTCACTCGGCCGTAATTCCATGGGACGGCCTTTTTACTGACTATGGGCAACTGAGTCATTGGTTTAATGATAACCAGCTCCGTGCGAGCGCCCTTTACAATCACAATAGGCTTAACAACCGCTCCTGGTACTTTAACGGGTTCTTGTTTTACTGCCAAGAAATATTTTTAAAATTGTTTTTTATTTTAAAACAAAATACAAGCTAAGCTTACATTGGGTGACATGGCTCAGAATTTTGTCTGATATTTTCAGCATACATCGGGTGTTATATCAGACCGCTCCTCGTTATCTAAAATGGAAAAGAGGCCGGAGGAAAGCTTTAATGAGTTTGGGCTCAGATGGAGGGAGCAAGCTGCTCGAGTCAGCCCTCCGATTAGAGAAGAAGAAATGGTCAAGCTTTTTCTACAGTCCCAGGGAGCCACCTACTACAGTCATTTGATCCCGGCCCTAGGAAAGCCTTTCAATGATGTGTTAAAAATGGGGGAGCTAGTAGAAGAAGGAATCAAGTCATGCAAAATCGTGACTTGTTCGGAGGCCATTCAGAATGTACCAGTAAGCTTGGTTGGAAGAAAGAGGAACGAAAAAGACAATCCGATAGGTTTTCCTGATCAACACTTCCAGCCTCGACATCGTCCCCGTGGTTATCCTTGTGCATTAGATGACCCTCCCCGATGCTACTTCTCTCCACAGAACTCCCAAAGTTGCCCATCGCATTCCCAGTACCAAGCTCCTCAAAATGCCCATCTACCCCCGCGAGCTCACCAAAAATGCCCCGAATCAGGTTTTCGGCCAAACCCGGCATTTAAGAATGAGAGGTTATGAAAGAAGAAAACCTTCACTCCATTGGGAGAATCATATGCCAGTCTGTTTCAGAAGTTAAGGACATTGGACATGTTGAAGCCGATTCAGATAAAAATGTTGAACCCTCTTCCAAAGAAGTTTGATCTTTCTCAAAGGTACGCATACTGCTCAGGTGCCCTGAGGCACGACATAGAGAAATGTTGGAATCTGAAGAATGCAATCCAGAAGCTTATTGATACAGGCGACGTTGTCGTGCAAAGCCCAGATGCAGCAAACACTAGCCCAAGTCCATCTCCTGTGCATAATGAGACGCATATGTTGGGCATGATTTAATATGAAAAGGAACATGAGAACTCTTCTAAGATCCCTGGAGGACTAGATGCTACTAAGATTTCAGCGCTATCAGAGGTTGATCATTAGAACGAGCCAGCGGAAGGAACCCAAAAGCAGTTTGTTAAGAACAACGTGGTGAAGACTTATGAAAATTCCAGCAATCTTGGTGTGAAATTCAGTGGCTAAGATGTCGTGCTTGGTAATTTGAAAGATGCTCCATATTTTGGTTGGCTAGATTGGAGTTTTGGTGGTTTATTTTGTTGTCATTTTTGTTGTCCGGGTTATTTCTGGGTAGTAATCCGGATATTGTCTTCTGACTCAAACCCTTCTATCCTTTTACTTTGCCTTGTTTGACTAGTTGTAGTAGCTTGTGTAGTGCTGTCTAGGTTTGTTCTAGGATTGTAACTCTAGTCTAGTTTTCTTGTTTTATTGTTTAAACCTTTTCACCGTCAGTCTAATGCAATACTCTGTTTCTCGCCATTTCTAGTCATTTTATCTAGTTCCTTTCTCCTTTTACAATTCTTTCCATGCTGGTTCTAGTGACATGACATGTACACATAATTCTCAGCCTGGTTTTAAAAGTCAGTTTAGTAATGAAGCAATGAACCAATGTTGAAGATGTGAGGACATTCAAGGGAATAAGAAAGGGCATGTTGAGATCACTTCGAGCCCAAATTGTGAAACTGGGGGCAGAGGGAACATAAACAAACACTATCGAAATGCATCATCGGCAAGTTTGTACCAAGTTTATAGGGGTCGTTCGCGGCACCGTGTTTGTTGCCCTAATTGATAAATACAGAAGGCAAATATGTGAATATGGTTATTAATTCTGGTACAATCAAAAGATGTTACTTATGTTTCCCTCAATTTGTTCAATTGTGTAGTTTGTACTTGGCATGTTTTGGAGATTGGAATGACGAAGGCATTTTGTGCTGCTATCCAAACACTTTATCCGTTGCCACCCCTTTTGAGCCTCATTTATTTTCTTTCGCGCCCCTCTTTCGGAATCAATAACAAAACTCGAAAGCTTGAGCGAGGAAAATCAGCAGAGAAACAAGAGAAAAATAGTCCAAAAGAAAAGAAGAAGGAAAAGAAAAAGAGAAGAGAAGAGAAAACAAAAGAAAGGAAAACAGAAAAAAAAGACAAAAAGAAAAAAAAAAGAAAAGAAAAGAAAAAAGAAAGAAATGAAGAGAAGAAAGAAAAGAAAGTGGAAGAAAGAAAGATCGCAACAATAAAGTAATTTCTATGGCCTGAACTACGTTTGACTTGATCCTGAAAGGGTACGTAGGCAGCCTCTCTCTGAGGTTCAGTCACACCGAAACAAAACTCCAAAGGTCCCTAAGAAAAGAACTGGGGCAGAAGTTGTGATTGTTGCAAGAAAAGCTGATTTCGAAAGTTGTAATATTATACCCGTGATTGAACTATTTTGAGCCTCTATACCCTTCTTTCTAAACCCCATCCAAAAGCCTGCATTACGGTCCAAAGAAAGACCTTCCGATCAGTCTTCAAGAAATGCCAATATGAGCAGGTGAAGTGATTTATGTTGGGGGCAACACTCTGGTACCAGAGGAGAAATAAAATTGAGAGAGTCTTATTGGTGAAAACCTTCACGGGCACCATAAGGCGACATAAGTTGAGAGAAATAAAAATGAGAGAGTCTTATTGGTAAAAACCCTCACGGGCACCAGAACGCGACGTGAGTCAAGAGAAATAAAAATGAGAGAGTTTTATTGGTGAAAACCCTCATGGGCACCGTAAGGCGAAGCAGAGTTTTTAGATGGGCAAATGAAATAACTCTGTGGTTGAAAGATGCTCGAAACGTGGCAAGACGAGCAAGGTTTGGGTTTTGTTGAAAGTCGGGTTATAAAAGTATGGAACAGCAAATATGGCAATTGAAAGTTGATTGGTTGAACAGACTAGGCTGGTTAATCCAAAATGCATGGCATGATCAATTGTACCAGCCGTTCCACTCAGATAAGTCCTATCCTTTTCTCTTCATTACAAATCATCCGTTTTCAGAGTTTTTTTATCCTTTACCTTCGAGGTCATTGCATTTCATTCTCTTGAAGTCTGTCTATAAGATGTTTCAGTGTCAGTTCTATTCAAAAACAAAAAAAGAATGTCAAGGCTAACTACCAGCTTCCCAGTTGTACGGCACAGCAGGATTGGATCACATCAAAAGAAAGTAAAGAATGAAGGACCAATGGAAGTCTCATTAGTGGGTTAATCAGATAACTGAAGGGGAGAAGCAAAGTTTCAAAAAGAGGGGTCAGAAACACAAAGCAGCAATACGGGATAGAACATTTGGGTCATCAAAGTCAAAGGGTTGAAAGTCAGTCAGGAAGTCGAGGCGTTTCAAAGCAATGCCAGGGAAACAAGTTGGTGCAGAGCCAGAAGTAGGAACGTACCCAACAAAGAATGCGAGTAGCTAACCACCATTTTATATTAACGAATCTTTCTTTGATTAAGACAGGGCCAGAAAATTTTCTTTGTTTGTTTATTTTGTTACAATCAGGAGCCCACCTGGAGAACAAGGGAATACTTTTCAAGTTCAGCAATCAGGAGCCCACCTGGAGAACAAGGGAATACTTTTCAAGTTCAGCAATCAGGAGCCCACCTGGAGAACAGGGGAATACATTTCAAAGTTTTAGCAGTCAGGCACCCACCTGGAGAACAAGGGAAATATAATGCAAATTTTATCCTTCAAGTTTTAATATTTGGTAACATAACGCATCCAGTCATCAAATTGGGGCAGAAAATTTTCTGTCTATTTTGTTGCAATCAGGAGACCACCTGGAGAACAAGGGAATACTTTTCAAATTCAGCAATCATGACCCCACCTGGAGAACAAGGGAATACATTTCAAGTTTCAGTAGTCAGGCACTCACCTGGAGAACAAGGGAAGTACAATTAAAATTTTAGCTTTCAATTTTTTATATTTGATAACATGCTGAGCCTACATGGAGAACAAAGGAATACATTTCAAGTTTCAGCAATCAGGCACCCCACTGGAGAACAAGGGAAGTACAATTCAAATTTTAACTTTCAATTTTTTATATTTGATAACATGTTGTACCCAACCACCAAACTGGGCCAGAAAATTTTCTTTGTTTGTATGTTTGTTGCAGTCAGGAGCCCACCTGGAGAACAAGGGAATACTTTTCAAGTTCAGCAATCAGGAGCCCACCTGGAGAACAAGGGAATACTTTTCAAGTTCAGCAATCAGGAGCCCACCTGGAGAATAAAGGAATACTTTTCAAGCATTGCAGTCAGGAGCCCATCTGGAGAACAAGGGAATACTTTTCAAGCGTCAGTAGTCAGGAGCCCACCTAGAGAATAGAGGCACACATTTCAAATTTAGCAGTCAAGCATCGCTCGGAGGAATAGCAAAACATCTCTAATCACAATGCAAGGCAATGACACAAGAATTTCGTTGGAAGAACACAAATTCAAGGCAACACAAGAACAAGTTTGAAGACATAAATAGGACTATTCTTGTAATTCATAGATTATAGCTTAGGCTAGCTTCTTTTTCTTTTGACCCGGTGTAATAAGGAGGTCAGTGATCAGTAGCAGCAACAGTAATGAGATCACAGCTCCTGGTAGTCCCAGCTACCAAACCTTCTCGAACTACACTGATTCCTGTTTAGCCTAGGATATGTAGGCAATCTTTGAAGCAGGGTGCGGTCAAACTCTTTCAAAAATGCTTCACACGGAATGTTCAAATGGGCAAAAATCACTCGTGTTTACTCACTTATCTTTGCTCGAGAACTCTGCGTGTTCCCGAGCAAAGAGGGGCAGCTGTGAGCACGTAATTTTTGCCCTACATGAATTATTCCCAAAAATTCAAACAAAACAATTTCTTTATTATTTTACAATTTTCTGTGAATTGTGTGTTATTTTCTGGTAATTGTTACATTTTACTTATGCATCTTAATTCATATGAAAATACAAAAATAATACATTTGCATTTAGGGGTTTAATTTCATATTTTAGTATTAATTAGGGGTTAATTTGTTTAGAACAAAATAGGAAGAAAATAGCAAAAAAAAATGATAATCTTTGCGTTTTTAGTTTAAATTTGTATTAGTTTGCATTTTAGTTAGGAATTAATTAGGAAATCTAATTTTAGTGTTAATTTGGGTGTGAGTTTTAATTTAGCATTTTAATAAAATCAGAAAAAATATATAAAATACAAATGAAAACAAAAAAAAAGAGAAGCAAAAGAAAACAATGAATAAAAAAGAATTAAAGGCTGTTTTAAGAGAGGACCCGAAATTGGGCCACCTTGTATAGGTCTGCCAGGCCCAAGTGCTCAAATGACCCTGAGAGACCAGGCCCAATCCCCCCAGACCCGGTCCGGCTCCTCAATAAGTCCAAACGACGTCGTTNGGACGAGATCGTCCCATGATCTTTTTATATATATGTCCGAAAACCTTATCCCCCCTTTTCAGACCCCCCCGTCTCTCACCTAAACCCTAACTAGTCAGCCGCCCTTATATCCCTCACTGGCGCCGCCGCCGAAGAAGACATGACTTTCTTCGGTGGCTCTCAAATTCACACCCATAGACCGCCTCGACGTCCTCATCACAGATATACCATCATTTCCCTTCGAATATCATTTGGCCATCTCGAATATTGAAAACTGTCATTGCCACTTCCGCCACCCACGGTGGCGTCGGTCACCAAACCCGACCAAAATAACACCAATTGCTCTCCTCACTCTCCTCTTTCCAACCATGCCACCAGCTTCTTTCGAATCTAACCCCACCCTCTCGAATATATGTCTGAAGCTCGGGCCCAAAATAACACCTTGTCCAAATGGTTCCAAATTCGCACCCCACAATCCCCTCATCTCCCTCATGACGATTTCCATGCCAGAATCTCTCGAATCTCAGTAGAGTTGGGGATTTTTGGGTCTAGGGTTCATGTAGTCTGACTATTTTGGGAATAATTCAGGGTCGAGCCGGTTCTATAGTAAGTGTGCTGTTAGTTTTACATTTTATTTTGTTTATCAGGACAGTTTAATTCCTCTTTTGCTTCTTTTGTTCCATCTGTTTCAATCAGTGAATTTTCTTCTCGTTTTTAGTTTTCTTTTAGTTTGATGCATATGTCATCTGCTAGTTAATCATAGTTTTAATTTCAGAATCGTCTTAATTGATTAGTTTGGACTCGATACAATTCTGTCCGTTAATTGTTAGCTAGATGTTTAGGTTAATTTCAATTTCTTTTAGTTCTGAGTTGATATTTAAATGTTCAATTGTTAGCTTATTGGTTAAATGTTAGTTTAATTTCATTTACTTCCGACTGTTAGTCTAAGCTTTGCATTGTTGATCCTGGTCTCTTGATTTTTAAATCTGATTGAGTTTGTGTGAATGAATAATTGTGATTTGTTAGTTCAATTAGTTAATTTCTGAGTTTTAATTAATCAGTCCAGGTAGTTTGGAATTGGTTTAGGGGATTGGTTATAGCTGTTAAAAATTTAGGTAGAATCAGTAATTTTGAGAAGTTTTCAAGAGTAGTTTAGGCATGGGAAAGGGTAGTTTTGTTAAGAATTATAATTTCAAAACAAAAGAAAGGGTAGTATAGGTATTGTATAGCTAAAAGAACACCCTAGGGCCTTCTAGAATAGGACTTTAGTGTAGATTTCAGCAAAATTAGGGCAGTAACTTGAGAAACAAGTCAGAAATTGAAGGGTTAATAAATGAAATCTGAAATTAAAAAAAAGGGAAAAAGGGAGGGCCATCTCGAACCTTCTTCCCTATTTGTTGCCTATAAAAGGCAACCCAATGCCTTCACTAACAAGGGAGACACCCTGGAAAATTCCAAAAGGTTCCAGTCATCTAATTCCCCAAAAAGTTCCCCCTCTTTAGTTTTTCTCAGATTTGAAGTAGAAATTTCAAATTTCAAAAAAAAAAAACAAAAACAAGCAAAAAATTAATAAAAAATAAAAAAAATCACTGTTTCATTAAGCAATTTCAGTTCTCGTCCTAATTTCCATCTAGTCTCTTCATGTTTTATAGTTGTAGTGGAGTTTGCACTTGTGGGAGGAATTTGGTAGATTTTTCAAGTGATTTCGCATCTGTTGGGTTTGGATTTGAGAAAATGTGGGTCTGACTTAGTCATTTTGGGTTTGCTACTGAATTCCGTCGGTTGCTAGTTCATTCCTGGTTGGTTTGATGTTGTTTGGAGTATATCTGTAGTTCTGTTTAGATTTTAAAACACTTCTGGATATCGAAACTTTCCTGGGTTGTAAACTCTACTTGCTGAGATTGTTTGCTGCTGTTATTACTCATCTGCTCCTGCTGATTAATGTTTTCTCTTACTGTGATTTAAAATCCAGGTACACTTCCTCGATTGCTTCATGTAGCTCCCAATTGAAATGAAATGGAAATTGCTCTCAGATCGCTGTACTCTAGATGTTGTATGATGTTGTAGTTAATTTAGTTTAAGTTGTTTAGTCCCATTAGCTGTTGTAACTGAACAGTATGGACTGTTAATTGAGATTCTCATGTGAACTATGTCGATTATTACTCTACAACTGTTTGGTAATTAGCTTGAGGATTCTATAGTTGGAAATTGGCTAGACTAATGATTACATAATGAAATTAGCTGTAGATGTGCATGTTTAGGTATAAAATCAGTGGCTTTAATTAGTTTACTTTTGTTCTTATGAAGTTCCAACTGAAGCAGGTCTGCAATAATTCATTTTCGAATTCATGAGCTATTTGAATACTGACTTAATCGCTAGCTAAAGTTAGTCGTGGTTAGAGTTAGTTCGAAAACAAATGGTATGTCGAATGTGCAATAAAATCGTTTGTCCAGTTTGAGTTCCCCCCTGCTAGTGCCTGGAAACGTACCAGAAAGCCAGTAAAAACAACTTTTGAAATTGGAAGTTTCAGTTCAAACAATCAATATCCTGTTAGCTTAAGTAATTGTGAATCATTTCTTCTTGTTTCAATTCATTAAAAAAACTTGAATATGTTTGTGCTAATACCAATAGGCTTCAAGCCTATACGTATTTCCTCATTTTGGGACTGGGCTCATTTTGAGGCCAAAGCTCAGCTATTTCTTGAATCCGGGCCAGCCTGGCCTTCCTCCTACGCACGTCTGTGCCATGGGCTCTCCTGGGGCCATTTTCAAAGCCCAAAAGGACTGGACAGTGCATAAACCAATTGAAGTATTTCTTAAGCAATAGTATAAGTTCAGGTTTTGAGTTAGGTAGCGGGTTCAAATTAAAAGGTTCTTCTTTTTGTTTGGGCCCGGACTTGAACTCAAAGCCCGAGTCCTAATATTAATTAATTAGGAATTTCCTATCTTTTATAGACAAAACAAAAATAGAAGATCATAGTTTTCGGCTTGCCCTTTTAAAATAAATTGAGACGAGCCTTGCCCAATAAAATATAAAATTGCGGGGCCCTCAGTAAATATCATATTAATTTTATACTTCGGGATGGGCCGTTTAGCGAATTTCACGGCCTTCCCCAAAATAACAACGCATTAGTCGCTTTAGGTGCGATTTTAATAAAATTACCCTTCCTAAAAGTTGGGTGCACATTTATGTGATCCAAATCAAAATTTCAACGGAGTCGAAATATGTTGACAACCACGGGTGCACTGGTGCGACGTGGTTCGAGAAGCATTTTCACGACGTTGCAATTCTTATTAAAATAAAAGCGTGTTACTAATAAAAGACACATAAGTTAGAACATGTTTTGAAATCAGATAAAATCAAATGCAACAGTTGAGCGACTGTGCTAGAACCATGGAATCTGGGAGTGCCTAACACCTTCTCCCGGATTAACAAAATTCCTTACTCAGATTTTTGGCTCATGAACTGTTAATAGAGTCATCCCTTTCCTCGATTCGGGATTTAAAACTAGTGACTTGGGACACCATAAATCTCCCAAGTGGTGACTCTGAATTTCTTAATAATGAATCCCATTTCGATTGTCACTTCGAGTTGGAGATAAGTCCCTTTATTATATCCTTTCACGGGGTGTAGTAAGAGCTCTCACATCTCCTTTTTCGGCTACTACACCCCGTGAGGGATATAATAAAAGGAGTTTTTCCAATTGAAGGACAATCGTAACGGGATTTGTTTATTAAGATTCAGAGTCGCCACTTAGGAGATTAATGGTGTCCCAAGTCATCGGTTGAATCCCGAACCGAGGAAATTATGACTCTGTTAACAGTCCGCGAACCAGAAATCCAAGTAAGGAATTCTGTTAACCCGGGAGAAGGTGTTAGGCATTTTCGGATTCCATGGTTCTAGCACGGTCGCTCAACTGTTGTATTTGATTTTATATGATTTTAAAACATGCTATAACTTATGTGCTTTTTATTAGTAACCCACTTTTATTTTTTTTATTTTAGTAAGAATTGCAACGTCGTAAAAATGCATCTCGAACCACGTCGCACCAGTGCACCCGTGGTTTTTGAAACATTTCGACTTCGTGAGATTTAGATTTGGGTCACATAAATGTGCACCCGTATTTAGGAAGGTAATATTATTAAAATACGCGCCTAAAGCAACTACGCGTTTATTATCGTTAGGGAAGACTGTGAAATTCGCTAAACGGTCTATCCTGAAGTCTAAAAAATTTAATATATAAATTCATAAGGGCCCCATAATTTACATTTTTATTTGGTGAGGCTCATCTCATTTATTATTTAAAGGTCATTCCTAAAATAAACTACGAGTTTTTACTTCTGCCAAACACTTAATTGAAGCAATAAAATAAGACAATGAACATGAAATCATGAACTCCATTTCTTTCAACCAGTCAACTGATCTCAAATACCTCATAGACCAATATAAACTTACCAAAGCCAAACTTTTACTTTTCTACATAGCCTAACTACTGGATTTATAAAAAAAAAGATAAAACATACATATATGCACCATTTGAACACAGAATTTATTTCAACAACTAAAAATATAAGATCTGACCAATTCTTAATAACTTAACATAATAAACTCAAGAACAAAACAAGTAGATAGACAAGTTGGAATCACGTACATGGCATCACGTAATAGCAAAACTAAAAACCGGCACTTCGATTGGAACTCGACGACCTCGAACGGGAACCTCAACCAAAGCAGAACCAACCTCGACCTCGACTGCGCTTGGACAGAAATGGGTCGGCAAAACTCGCCAGATTTCTCTTTGTCAGAAATGAAGGAAGCTGAGCTTCCATCCATGAAAATAGGCTGAAGATTCAAGGTCTGTGTGTGAATGGCTGCTGCGAGGAAGACGAAGACAGCAGCTGCTGCTGCCTGGTTTGTATGAGTGAGGGACTGGTGGAGCTGCCGATGCTGGTACGACAAGGTTGTTGGTCGGCTGGGTGGTTCAGCAACGTTGGAGCAAATGACTGTGCGTGGGAGGAGGTGGTGCTAGGGTGGTGGCTGCTTGGTTGCTGCTGGTTTGATGACTGACGAAGAGGGACTGGGTTGTCGACTGTGTGTGGTCGATGGGATGAGAGACGGGCCGGAGCTAGTCGTTTGGATGTGAGCTGGCGATGGAATGACTGAAGGTGTGGTTTTCCGACGTGAGGAAGAAGACGACGAAGCAGCATGGGGATGAGGGGTAGTTTTTGTTTAGGGTTTTTCTAGGTTTTCAGTTGTTTTCTTTGAAATGAAGAAGGAGATCAATCCTCAAAAAATTGTGTAATGTGTATATTTTTCCTCCTAATCCCTCTCTATCTCCATTACTTTCCTTGCTCGGGTCTTCTAGTTTTGTTATTGATTCTGAAAGAGGGGTATGAAAGAAAATAGAATAAGGCTCAAATGGATAACAAAGGATAATATGTTTGGATAGCAGAACAGAATGCCTTCGTCATTTCAATCTCAAAACATGCCAAATACAATTAGGTACATTTAGATAAAGAAATCATACATAGTATCGATTGACTGTATCAGAGTTGATAGCCATTTCTACACATTTTCCTTCCACATCTGTTAGATACAATGCACCATTGGACAACACTCGGGTTACAATAAATGGCCCTTGCCAGTTGGGGGAGAACTTTCCTTTTGCTTCGGCCCATTGAGGTAAGATACGCCTCAACACCAATTGCCCTACTTCGAACTTCCGTGGGCGCACTTTCTTGTTATATGCTCTTGCCATTCTCTGTTGGTAGAATTGTCCATGACATACTGCTGCCAATCTCTTTTCATCAATCAAGATCAATTGTTCCAAGCGAGCTTTGACCCACTCAACATCGTCAATTTCCACTTCGGCGATAATCCGAAGGGATGGTATTTCAACCTCTGCGGGTATTACTGTTTTTGTGTCGTACACCAATGAATAAGGAATTGCCCCTACTGAAGTGCGAACAGTAGTGCGATAGACTAACAGGGCAAAAGGTAACTTCTTATGCCATTGCCTGGACCCTTCCACCATTTTTCGAAGTATCTTCTTGATGTTCTTGTTAGCTGTCTCGACTGCTCCATTAGCCTTAGGACGATATGCGGTGGAATTACGGTGCGTGATCTTAAATTGCTGACATGTCTCCACCATCAAATGGCTGTTGAGGTTGGCACCGTTATCTGTGATAATTACCTTCGGGATTCCGAATCGACAAATGATATTTGAATGCACAAAATCAACCACTGCCTTCTTGGTCACCGATTTGAAAGTTTTTGCCTCAACCCACTTAGTGAAATAATCAATGGCTACCAGAATAAAACTGTGACCATTTGACGCCGCTGGCTCGATCGGCCGAATGACATCCATTTCCCAAGCAACGAAAGGCCATGGTGCCGACATTGTGTGCAATTCAGATGGTGGAGAATGAATCAAATCCCCGTGTACTTGGCACTAATGACACTTGCGCACGAAACTGATACAATCCTGCTCCATAGTGAGACAATAATATCCTACTCGAAGAATCTTCTTGGCCAATACATATCCACTCATATGAGGTCCACAGACTCCCGCATGTACCTCAGTCATGATAGCTGTAGCCTGTTTTCCATGCACCTCAGTAAACCAAGATCTGGAGTTCTTTTGTACAACACTCCCCCACTGAAGAAAAATCTACTTGCTAAGCGTCTAATGGCTCTCTTTTGATCCCCTGTGGCCTGTACCGAATATGCTCCTATCCTGAGATATTCATTGATATCATGAAACCACGGCTCACCATAAAGCTCTTCCTCCACCATGTTACAATAGGCATGATGATCTTGAACCTGAATCTGCAACGGGTCCACGTATGCCTTATATTGATGATGCAATATCGACGCCAAAATGGCCAAAGCGTCAGCAACTTCATTATGAATCCTTGGAATGTGCCCAAAATCTATTGACTGAAATCGTTGACAAAGTTCATGCAAACACTGTCGATACGGTATGAGCTTCAAGTCTCGGGTCTCCCACTCTCCCTGAATCTGGTGCATCAGAAGATCCGAGTCACCCATGACCAAGATCTCCTGGGCACCCATCTCTATAGCCAACCTCAAACCCATGATACATGCCTCGTATTCAGCCATATTATTGGTGCAGTAGAAGCGAAGTTGAGCTGTAACATGGTAGTGTTGCCCTGTCTCAGAAATAAGTACCGCTCCTATCCCAACGCCTTTGGTATTGGCAGCCCCATCAAAAAACAACTTCCACTCTGGCTTTTCGACTTGTTCTAATTCCTCAACATGCATTGTCTCCTCATCAGGGAAGTATGTCTTCAAAGGTTCATATTCATCATCAACTGGGTTCTCGGCTAGATGATCAGCCACTGCCTGTGCTTTCATTACAGTACGGGTCATGTAGACAATATCAAATTCCGTGAGCAAGATTTGCCACTTCGCGAGCCTCCCTGTGGGCATGGGCTTCTGAAAAATGTACTTTAATGGATCCAACTGCAAGATGAGATAGGTGGTATATGATGACAAGTAATGTACAAATCAAGAAAAAAAAAAAGAAATAATTGATATCAAAATATTTTTTGGTGGCTTGTTCTCTAGATTTTCTTCCTAAAAACAAGAAAAAAATAGTTAAAAATATTTTTTCCCTTATAGGGATTTTGCTTAATAATTTTCCGTATGGTGTTTGTTTCAAAAGAAAAAGCAAAGTGAAAAAAAAACATGCCCGTTAAACTTGAGTTTAGAATAGGTCATAGAACATTAAGTCTAGAAAATTCAAAAAAGAGATTTGCTTCTTTTTTTTCATCAAGTAGTCATTAAAAAAAAAATTTAAAAATTTTAACTGTTTAATTGTGAATTCGTCACGAAATAGATTTTAAATAATTTAGGAGTTAATTAGTTTAACATTGGAATATATTAGGACTTTGTTTAATTTTTCTCTGCATTTTTATAAAATCAGGAAAAATACAAAAATACAAAATTAAATAAAAGAAATAAAAAATGACAAAAGGCAATGAAAAGGGGCTCCTTAATTAGAGACTGAATTGGGCTTGTATTTTAGGTCTTCCCCCAGCCCAAATGCAAATACCCGCCCAGGTCCAATTAACCCCTACCCGGTCCGTCTCCAAGATAACAAAACGACGTCGTCCCCTTCACTTTAATCTGGGCCATTGAGGTTATTCACATCGACGGTTGAGAACTGGGGTTCTCGTGATATAAAAAAGTCGGAACACTCTACCCCCCCCCCCCCCCCCCCCCC